>ML808079.1:8691-23814 GCA_009831015.1 Picea engelmannii
TACCCTCGCAGGGGTGCGGACATCCCGTTTACAAAATTTTAAGTGCTGGTGTATAAAACACCCAGTAGAACCATCTCTGTCCCTGACATAGAATAATCTTCATGATAATGAGTTGACCTCTGTGCTAAACAGGCGGTCAACAGGACCATGGGGTCCATCGGAGAGGTTATCTAAGAGGTAGTCCAACATGATCAGTGTGTTGAGAGGATACTGTAGAGATGGGTCAGAAGTAATTGTACAGGCGGGTCCACAAAAAGAAGGCAATTGAGAGTTACATCATGATGATCAATGCGATGCAATGAGTCTTTTGAGCTAGGTCTCCTGTATTGGTATTGGCGGGCCCTAGACTTTTTGTTTATTTTTAAAAGTCTGGTGGGAGTATTACTCTTGTTTGAGTATTACTTCGTTGATGGAATTCCCAAGTTCCTATATTGCAAATTTTTGTTGCTTGTGCTATAGAATGCTAGGATTTGTAGGGGTCCTAAGGACAAATGAGTGTCAAGTGCTGTAACTCTGATATACCTGAGGGTTTCCAACAATAGTACTTGTTCGAATCTTTTACGACACTAACTAAGGAGTATAGACCGTACCCTTAGCCTTACTAATCGATTCCTTGGGGTGTGAGAATGATATCCCCAAGTGCTGTTCTTCGTGTATTATAGCAAAAAGATGGTTGAGAAGATTATGTAAGGTTGGTTTTAGGTGTGCCTAGGGGGGCTTCCAATCTACCCGAGGATATGTGGAAGACAAATCCATATATAGGCGTCGTTTGATCTTGTAATACTCAAAGGGGTATCACTAGAGGTTACAATGGTGTCCAACCAGAGGACGCCACTTGTATTTTCTGTCCAACTAGGGGACGCTACTTGTATTTTCTGTATATTCTTCCCCAACTGCAGATTTACATGTTGAATAACAGATTTTTGTGTTATTTAAAGACATCAGAACACATTTCTAGCCTAATTTTTTTTTTCTAAAATTTGAATGTGTGTTGACATAGGAAAATGCTCTGATACCTCTTATGTTTATTGATAGTTGAAATTGAATGTTTAGAGCAAGATAGAAAGAAATATAACTGCAAAAAGTGTAATATCTCCAGTTTAAATCCATGCAAATTATAATGTAAATGTGCAAATGTGATTTAGGCTGGTGAGCTGATATGTTTGTGGTGAAGAGCACGTATTGATTAATATGGCCGAGACCCGAACTATGTATTTTGTACATTAAAATAATTAATAAAAATAATAATTGTTGGCTATGATACAAGCAGGACGATAATGATGGGGGGTTGTCATTTCCGCAAGAAAGGGGTCTAAAGGGGGGTCTAAGGGGTTACCCATTTCTATTAATTCATCCATTTTTCATATTAATGTTTATCCCCTTTGAATTATCAAAAAGAGATATTAAAGTGATGTAAGAGTGGTAGGTGGGGAAAGGTCAACTCACCAATTTATGACATCATGGGCTGAGTACAACCACTTACTGGGAAATGTGAGAGTCAATTTTGCATCAGAAGAAAAGGAAATTTCGAGTGCTTTTTTGTGTCAGTTTTTACTTGCTGATTTACGAGAGCAAGAGAGGAGTGGGGTGCTGAGAAGAGCACCAACTATGCTAGCCATGGAAAGATAGTTTGTTTGGTTGAGTTTTATGCCAGAAAGAAGGTCGTATTCTTGTAATGAAGGCTGTATGCCTATAATTGACATTTCCTGTTGAGGAAATGGCTCAAGAGCCTTGAGAAGGTTGTTGTGAGCACTTCTGGAGTAGTTAATAATTCGTAGAGTCCCCAACTAGGAGATTTCCTAGCCAACCAAGTGCATTGAAGTCTTGGAGGGAAGCAGGAAGGCCCGAGGGACTACATGGCAGAGAAGGGGGATCCCATTCCTTGGGGTGTGCAAGTTCTGGGTAAGAGAGATGGTGGATTGGAGTTTAATGTTGGAGTTTGGAACCTGGGTTTTTGGGCTGTTGAATGTGAAGAGTGGACAACCAAGAAGGATAGACCTCCTTGTGGACTCAGCCTCAACTCGGGGGTGGCTTGCTGTTGAGATTTGGAACATCAAGCCTATGGCTGGGAGGAACGTCCCTTGTAGGCAATTAGTTGGTTCATCTTTAAACACATAAGTTTTCTGTTGTGTTTTCTATGTTAATTCTGTTGAGTATACATTTTATTTGAATAGTTGTTGTTGTGTGTTTGCTTGAATAGTTGCATTCATGGGTTTTTATACATGCTGTTAGATGCATGATTAAATTAGATTTTTAATGAGCAGGCAGGGTCTTTTACAATTGGTATCAGAGCAAAAGGTTACAACACTTGGTTGGCAGGGTCTGCTACAAAACAAAGATAGTTTCTACTGTGTTTTAATTGGGGAAGAATTTCTTGGAATCTACCAAAGTCCCCAAAATTTAGGGCATAATTTAGTCGAAATCGACATGGGTATGTCAAGAAATTGAACTCAACAAATGGGTTTTGGTCAGGTAGGCTGGAATCACCGAATCTAGGATAGACATGTAGAGTATTTGGGTGAATATCAAATTCACCCTACTTGAGAAGTTGGGGTCAAAACCCTTCGAAACTTAATTGTCGTGTTGGGGTTTCTTGTTGTAGAGGTTTTTCCGCTATGGCTGTAGAAGTTTTGAATCTGGCTGAAGGAGTCGAGTCGGGCATTTTCTGCAATAACTGCGACAGTTGTGGGCTCGAAAATGCATAAATTTGACCGAGTGTAGAAATGTTCCTTAGTGGCTGATACAAAGAGTGTCGATAAAGGAAAGTCTTCGCGGTTGATACAGGGTGTTAGTGAAGAAAAGACTTTCGCTGCGCGACATATCGACAAAAAAAGATCTTTCCAAGTTGTCGATAAAGTAGTGTATCGGTACAAAAAGATCTTTCCAAGTCGTTGATAAAGGGTGTGTATCAACGCAAAAAGATCTTTCCAAGTCGCTAATAAAGGAGCATATCGACGAAAAAAGATCTTACCAAGTCAATGATAAAAGGAGCCTATCAGCGGAAAAAGATCTTTCCAAGTCGCTGATAAAGGAATGTATCGAAGGAAAAAGATATTTCCACGTCGCTGATAAAGGGAGCGTATCGACGGAAAAAGATCTTTCCAAGTCGTCGATAAAGGAGTGCATCGTCGAAAAAGATCCTTCCAAATTGTTGATAAAGGGAGCGTATCGACGGAAAAGGATCTTTTCAAGTCGTCGATAAAGGAGTGTATTGATGGAAAATGATCTGTACGGATGCCTTGGGATCCGTTCCCTTCTTGTCTTGGGATGCACACCCTTTCCTTGGGAAATGCATCCCTTGCCTTGGAAAATGTGCCCTTGTTGTTTTATTTTTTTCTTCTCCTCAGCTCTCAAACTCTCAGCCGTGACAATGCTTTCTCTAGCTTCTTTTACCTCTATATCTCCAACTTCGTAATCATCACCTCGATTTACGGACGAGGTCAATTTAGATCTACTGTGACGATATAATCTAAAGTTCACTTAAATTAACTTTATAAACTTTAGCGAAGCGAACATTAATTAAAAATTAATTAATGTGCTTTTTGATAAAAGTCACTTTATAAAAATAAAGTAAGCCCGAGAAAGTTTCTAGATGACTTTTGCATGCTTGACTTTGAGCCAATGCAGAAGCACCTATCCGAGCTACCATAATTTAACACTCCCTCTTAGCAAGGAAGGTGTTCTGCACCACTTCCAACTTATCTCTGAAGAACACAAACTTCCCTTCTAACAAAGCTTTCGTGAGGATGTCTGCAACTTGCTCATTTGTAGAAATGTAGTGAAGCTTCACAACTCCTCTTTGAACGTAGTCCCGGATGAAGTGATACCTAATCTCAATATGCTTCGGCCTGTCATGGGACACTGGATTCTCCAAGAGTTTAATGCAACTCTGATTATCACAATGAATGATGGTCGACTCCAACTTCTGACTAAATAATCCATTGAGTAACTTGCGAAGCCATATGGCCCCACAACTCGCTTGATTGGATGCCATATACTCTACCTTTGTAGAGCTCAATGCCACTGACTTCTTCTTCCTGCTGAACCAAGACACTGAGGTGCTTTTCTTGTCAAGTGCATTGCCTACCCAATCCGAGTTTGTGTAACCCATCAATTTGACTCCATCCCCTTGAACATAGCTCAGTCCATAATCTACCGTACCTTGTAGGTACTTGAGCACATGTTTTTGTTAGCTTTTTAGCTCGGGAGGTACTCCACATGTTTTGTCTTGTATGCGGGATGTTACCTTAATATTTACACTACCAAGCACTTAACTTCGTAATAGTTTTTATAAAGTTGTTTTTAGTGGTTCTTTTGTTAAAGTGACATTTTAATAAAGTGTACCTTCTAATTTTAAAGTGACTTTATTTTCACAAAGCACTTATGTAATAAAGTGAAATTCACTTTAATTTTAAATGAGACATTTTGGAGGGAATGGATCATGACCTTTGATCTTGAAAAAGACAAGATCTAATCTTGGCCTTTGGATCTAGGGTTGGGGAAGGTGAAAAGACACTTTTGGGGGGAAAATGTCATTTTCGGATTATAAAAGAATGCATTGGGTAGTGTGCAAGCCATGTTGAATGTTTGAAAAGACATCGGGAGGAGAGTTAGAGAGATTTTTTGAGTATGCTTGAGAGAGGAAAGTGAGCAGCGAAGAGGGCACGTTTTCCAAGGAAAGAGGGCACAATTCTCGAGAATTTTTTTGGCCAAAATATTTTTCTATTGTGGGAGGTCGTACTGTACGGATCCGTACAACTTGTATGATTCTGTACAGTCAGTACGGATTTGGCATGGAAATTGAGGCGATTTTTGGCATGGTTCTTGAGGCGGTTTCCAGATTTTTGGTGGCTGTTTCTGGGTCGTACGGAACAGTCTGTACAAGTGATTGTGGGCACGAAAAACGAGGTACGGAAGAGGTCGGACAACGGTACGATTTTGGCATGGAAAATGAGGCAGATTTCTGTGGGACAGATTTGGTGTTGTGAGGTATTTTCCTTGGCTGGAAATGTTGTTTTGCTGCTGATATGTACTTTCTTGAAGCATTATAATAATATCTCTCTCTCTCTCTCTCTCGTTGGGTTTCCCTAGATTGGGGTTTTCCCTGGCATTTGCCTAAATTTCTGTGAGTTATGGGTTGCTGTCCACTGCATATTTTGCTTAGCAATGTGTATTTCTGCTTATGGAAACTTCTGAATGTGGGTTTTATGCATTTCTGAAATTTATGAAGACAGTTATCTCTAGGTTGCTAAGTGTTTGACAGAATATTAGCTTGCTGATTTTTGTCATTAAAAATCTACATGGTATCAGAGCTTGGGCTCTGAGTGACAGTGGGCAGTGTGACTTTTGGGCAAAAGGGTGTGATTGTTATCTTTGAGTTGTGACAGGGAATATGGCTGCAAGCATTAGATATGAGGATCGATTGGATGGCATTTCCAACTACTTGCAGTGGAAGGTTTGTTTGTCAGCCGTTCTCAAGGAGAACAAAATTTATAGCTATGTCAACTCTGTTGTAGCAGCTCTCGCAACAGATCCTATTGCTTTGGACTTGCATGAGGTCAAGGAAACCAAAGCTCAGAGGATTATTTTGGATGGGGTGAAGGATCACCTTATCACACACTTGGCTGAGAAAATGACTGCCAAGGAGATGCGGGATGCACTTAAAAACTTGTTCGAGGCGAAGAACGAGAATCGAAAGATGGCGTTGAGGGCTAAGTTGCTTGATACCAAGATGGGTAAGGAGGAGAGTGTCTCTTCTTATCTTACCCAGGTGGCTCAAGTTAAATATGAGCTGGCAACTGCTGGAGAGGTCATTTCAGATTTTGAGTTGGTGAGGATAGCCTTAAATGGCTTCACCAAAGATTGGGAAGTCTTCGTGAAGTGCATGGTGGGTCGTGAACATCTACTAGATTGGAGCAGACTGTGGGATGATTTCACTTAGGAGGAGATTTGAGAAAGATCTCATAGCAGTGATCAGAAGACAGACAAAGCTGATGAGAATGTTGCTCTTGTGACAAAGAGAAAGAAGAAAGGAAGTTCCGGAAGGGACTTGAGTAAAGTCAGATGCTATTGTTGTAACCAGTTGGGGCACCTTGCCTCTCATTGTCCTGAGAGGAAGAAGAAGAAGGAGTCAGAGGGGCCTGAGATAGCTGCTACAACAACCATAGAGGACTTTGCTTCAAAGTTCGATAGGGAATTTTCTTTGGTTACCCTAGTTTCCAGTGTCGACAGCGGAGGATTCGGAGGTGATGTCAGATGGATTGTGGATAGCGGAGCCTCTAACCACATGACGAGAATCTGGCGAGTGTTCTCAGATTTCACAGAGATTGGTCCTGGCTGACAGGTGGTAAATGAAGGTGGTATGGCGAGAGCTGTACGTGGAGTTGGGAATGTCAGATTCCAACTCGAGTTTGGGGAACTCTTGGAGCTTGATGGAGTTCTCTTTGTTCCAGGGTTGAGTGTTAACTTGCTCTCAGTCTCAGCCTTGGAGGACGTAGGATATTGCGTATTGTTCAAGAGGGAACATGTCTTTATCTATAGAGAGGGAGTGGACCCGATAGAGCTGCAACTGATTGGTAACCGGGTGAATAGGTTGTATATGTTGAGAGGACAGCCTTTGATGTATGATTCAGCGTCGGATGAGGAGCGTGAGGAGGCTTCTGAGATTGCGGTGGCGCCAAGGTATCAGTCTTGCATTCCGAGAGAAGAGAGCGAGTCTCTTCTGAGCACTGGCAGAAGGCTCAGCCAGGTTGATCGAACCGATGCTCAAGATGAAGTGAGCTCAGGGTTCCGGGAGGTTGCCAGTAGAAGATCTTCTAGTTCAAGTTCTGTGCAGATGTTGAGGGTGGCTCCAGGTTCAGAGGGAGCTCCTACGGAGCATAGTGTGATGGGACCAGATGATGGAGATGGCAGCGAGTACATCCCTCGCTAAGAGGGAGTGTTAGCTTTTTAGCTCGGGAGGTACTCCGCATGTTTTGTCTTATATGCGGATGTTACCTTAATATTTACACTACCAGGCACTTAACTTTGTAATAGTTTTTATAAAGTTGTTTTAAGTGGTTCTTTTATTAAAGTGACTTTTTAATAAAGTGTACCATATAATTTTAAAGTGACTTTTTAATAAAGTGTATCTTTTAATTTTAAAGTGACTTTATTTTCATAAAGCACTTATGTAATAAAGTGAAATTCACTTTAATTTTAAATGAGACATTTTGGGGGAATGGATCATGACCCTTGATCTTGAAAAAGGCAAGTTATAATCTTGGCCTTTGGATCTAGGGTTGGGGAAGGTGAAAAGACACTTTTGGGGGGAAAATGTCATTTTCAGATTATAAAAGAATGCATTGGGTAGTGTGCAAGACATGTCGAATGTTTGAAAAGACATCGGGAGGAGAGTTAGAGAGATTTTCTGTATGCTTGAGAGAGGAAAGTGAGCAGCAAAGAAGGCATGATTCTTGAGAAAAATTTCCTGTGAATTTTTGGCCGAATTTTTTTTTTCTGTTGTGGGAGGTCGTACTGTACGGATCTGTATAGTTCGTACAACCATACGGATTTGGCACAGAAATCGAGGCGATTTTTGGCATGGTTTTCGAGGTGATTTTCAGATTTTTTGTGGCTATTTCTAGGTTGTACGGAATAGTCTGTACAGGTGATTGTGGGCATAGAAAACGAGGTACGAAAGAGGCCAGACAACGGTACGATTTTGGCACAAAAAACGAGGCAGATTTCCGTGGGACAGATTTGGTGCTGTGAGGTATTTTCCTTGGCTGGAAATGTTGTTTTGCTGCTGATATGTACTTTCCTGAAGCATTATAATAAGATCTCTCTCTCTCTCTCGTTGGGTTTCCCCAGATTGGGGTTTTCCCTGGCATTTGCCTAAATTTCTGTGAGTTATGGGTTGCTGTCCATTGTGTATTTCCGCTGCATATTTTGCTTAGCAATGTGTATTTCTGCTTATGGAAATTTTTAAATGTGGGTTTTATGCACTTCTGAAATTTATGAAGACAGTTATCTCTAGGTTGCTAAGTGTTTGACATAATATTAGCTTGCTGATTTTTGTCATTAAAAATCTACAGTTTTCTTGCCACCTAGTGCACCCTCCTCAGCTCAGCCATGAACTGACTAAGGGTGTTGACAACAAAATAGAGATTCGGTCTAGTGTTGACTAGATACATCAAAGAAACAATCAACTGTTGATACAAAGTCGGATCAACCAACTCAGACTCAAAAGCATCCAACTTCTTCAAGTTGGTTGTCATAGGCGTAGACATAGGCCTGCAATTTGTCATCTCAAATCACCTCAAGATATCCACTACATATTTTCCCTGTCCCAGGAAAATCTGACCTGTCCTCTACCACACCTCCAATCCCAGTAAATAATGCATCAACCCAATGTCTTTGGTTTCTTTTAGAGACAAAGCTCTAATAGCATGTTAATTTCGATAAACTCAAATCTGATGTCTACTTCCAATAAAAAATAAATTTCAGATGCATGCATGGATGCACATAAATCAATGCATGCACGAAAAACAATAAAATTCTAGTTCTAATTTTTATGAACATAAATAGACTAAGCTTATTAACAACACATGCACAACGGAAAAATAGCAAACCATTCACACATTTGACACAGAGAATTTCGGGTAAACACCCCTGGAAAACCTTGAAGGGAAAACCGGAAAATGAGAGATTTTTATTGATTTTCGACCACACAGATAATTCTGAAAATTACAACATTAAATGAACTTGTACACTGCCTTGGGAATTATGCTAGCACTTACTAGCTGTTGTACGACTTGCATTAATTGCTTTATGCTTCCTTGGAAAATGTGCATCCAATGACACGTGCGCCTTGCAATCCCTGGAATCTGCCATGTGTTGTTGTACAGATGCCTTGGGAGTTGTGCACTCTTTGTCTTGGGATGTGTGCCCTTTCCTTGGGAAATGTGCCCCTTGCCTTGGGAAATGTGCCCTTGCTGTTTCTCTTTTTCTTCTCCTCAGTGCTCAAACTCTCACCCATGACAATGAATCGATTTTTCCTTTCTCTGGGTTCTTTTACCTCAATATCTCCAACCTTGTAATCATCACCTCGATCTACGAACGAGATCGATTTAGATCTACTGTCACGATATAATCGAAAGTTCACTTAATGTTGGACACTTAATCCTTTGTGGTTGCGTTACTTGTAACAATAATGTACATATGAAGTGTCCTAGGTGATAGGAAGAGTCATACGTTGGAGAAGACCAACGGTTGCATCTTTGTGTATTTATTGAGCTTCATGTTAATGCAATAATCATCCTGTGGAGTTCTGATTCTTTCCTAATGCTCGGCCTGACAGTGGTATTAGAGGCAACGCTAACTCCATGATCTCCCTGGCGTTTCTTTTCCCTTAGGGTGCAAAAAATGCCTCTTGCATGTCTGCCTGTTCTTCTGCACTCCAGTTTGATTGATCCTCTGTCTCTCAGTTATTCCTTCTGCATTCTAGTAGTGCACCCAGGCTCCACGCCATGATTCTCTACAAACTCTAGCATACACAACAATCACGTAGCATTCACGCTCATGCTGCTACCTCACGCACAACGATACCTCATGCAAAGAGCCGAATTGCAATTCATTCCATTCTCTCGCCACGATTGCTACTTGTCTCGCTCGCCTCGCTGCTTGTCTCTTTGGTACAAGGAGTCGAGATGGTAGTCATCTTACATGCAAAGAAAACCCTAAACCTAGTATTGCACAAACCCTAATCTCTGAAACTATCCTTTCGCTCCATTCTCGCACCTCATTCTCCAGCCTGTGATTCAACGCTAAGTTCTATCACATAGTTCTATGGCATGAATCAGTCGACCCATCTTGATCCGATCACCATTGGTATCTCATACCTGGAATCTCATCTGGAGGTATCTAGACCCGTTGTTCGCTGGTTCACTCACTGATAGGTTCTGTATATGTTCATTGATTAGCTAGTGGCATCGTTGGTTGACTTCTGGCCAAAAGAGACCGCATAGCGCGTGAGATCTGGCTATTATTTTCCACAACAAAGCTGCAGACTGACAACAATGAGAGAACGACCATGCTATTGAAGATGTTGTAGCCTGTCAGCTCGTACTAGTGCCTAGAAGTGCCAAGATCGTGGCCACGACGTGTGGGTACCTTGACTCGACCTAACAGTTTCTTCCTTTATGCGAATCAACGAGGTTTGCAATAAAAAGATTTCTCCTAAACCCATTACATATCACAAGCTGCATCCAAGTAATTTTGTTACTTGAGCTTTGTTGAGATTCGTTTCTTCCGAGGCAGAGAGGAGATGGTTTCTTTGCATAAGCAACAACTTGAAATTGTTGATCCAACTACATTGCATTCTTGGTGCATTAGCAAGATAATTTCATGGTGCAACTTCATTGTAATTTCATTTGCTAACGTGTGAAGACAGAAGAAGACAATGCATTCTCTCATCTCTCATTGGCATGGTGGTAATCGACAAGGAGAATTATAGAGAATGGTACAGGAAGATCAAGAGCACACTGATCTTCAATGAACCGTGGAAAGGGATTTGCGAAGCAGTAACAATCCGTTGGGACAACAAAATCATTGAAGAAGAAGCGGAATTTGAAGAAGAAGCCTCAGTATTAAAGACAAAGAGTAGCAGAGCTCGTAGAAAACCAGTCATTCTGACCACAAACAAAGAACGTGAAATATGGGAAGATAAATACTAGACAACATATGCAATGATCTCCGCAACAATGGGTGAGGAGTTGAGCCGTCATATTGCTTCCATTAGTGATTCCTATGGTGCCTTGAAAAGATTAAATGAATTGTATGACACACATTTTGAGCTTGAACTCATACAACTAATGTTGAAGCTCTTCAACCTAGAGTTGAAGAATGATGACCCTATGGCTTTAACGTCAGAAATCACAGCCACAATGCATGACATTGAAGCCACCAGAGAAAAGATTGATCTCCCTCTCACGACCTTCATTAAGGCCCTCTACCTTACATATTCTCACTATCTCGAATCGTTGTAAGCAAGTGATAAAATGAAATCGATGACATTTGAAAAGATGGTGAAGAAAGTTGCAAATTGTGAGAAAGCCTTTGGAAAGAAGCCAACTCCTTCAATTGGCGAAATTGTTTACCTTGCTCAGAAAGACGAGTAAACAATATGATTCTTCCAGAGGAGAAAGCAACATAAGAGGACATGGATATGGAAGGAGTTTCAGAGACAGGGGGGTAGACACAATCAACGTGACAGATCCAATCTTCATTGTACCCGTTGCAAAAAGAATGGGTCACATGAAGCAGATGACTGTAGAGTTCCATGGGACAAGATCAAAGAAGACAGTCAGAATAAGAAAGAGGACAAAGGTAAACCTACAGAACCAACAAAAGGTAAACCTACAGAACCAACAAAAGGTAATCCACCTGAATCTGCCCATTACATTGTTGCTCACTGGAATATAGAAGTAACATAAGATTTATTTAACACTGCATATAGTCCTTGGAAAGATGCTTGGTTTATTGACATAGGCGCAACCTCTCATATGACATTTCGAAGAGACTTTTTTGAAGACTTCAATGACAATGTAGATGGCATAGTGTGTTTTGCAGACAAATCCAGCCTCAAACCCTCGGGAATGGGCACCATTAGACTCAAGTTGGTTGGACTCCCAGATTTTCTTTTGCACAATGTACTCTATCTTCTTGAATTGAAAAGAAGTTTGCTGTCCCTTTTGCACATCAGACAACAAGGTCACTTTGTTCACATGATCGGTGGCAAAGTTGAAATACGAAAGGATTATGATAACATGCTTGTTATGACCGGAATGGAAGATGGAAGACTGTTGAAGCTGAATGGGATATCTGCTCATACACACAATGTTGCATACCTCTCTGATCACAGTGAAGGTATAATATCATCTAGTCTTTTGTGGCATGCTAGATTTGGTCATATCAATTATGACAATCTTCGTTTATTGAGAAAGAATGGTGTTTCTGGTTTGCCTACCATTCCTAGAAAACTAAAACAATGTGATGCTTGTATCCTTGGAAAGCATAGCAAACAACCTTTCCATGATTCTACTTCCAGAGCATGTAGAAAACTTGAACTGATTCATTTTGATTTGTGCAGCCCTATGCCTGTTCCTTCTGCAAATGGAAATAAAGATATAATGTCCTTTATTGATGATTACACCAAGATGTGTTGGGTGTACTTGCTGAAAGATAAATCACAAGCTTTTGAAACATTTAAAAATTTTCATGTATGGATTCAAAATGAAGCTCAGTCTTGTGTTGGCTCTCTTCGCATTGATAATGGAAGAGAATATACATCTAATGAATTTGAAAGTTACCTTTGCCAACATGGGATCAAACATCAAACAACAATCGCATACAATCTGTTGAAATATAACAAGGGATGTCATCATTCATGTTTTTGTGTTTTGTCATGGGGAGGACATAAAGTCATAATTCCTAGACATGTTTTATTTGTAAAGTGACTTTTTAAATAAAGTGCTTTTATAAAGTGAATGTACTTTATAACTTAAAGTGTTTTTAAGTTGTGGGACCCAAAAAGTATTTATTGAGCATTTATTACTTATTTTGTAATTAATGAGGAGCATTGAATATGAGCCCTCAGATTAGACTTATGATAGCCATTAGATTGAGTTAGTTATGTAAGTTAGGGTTTCTTGGGAAAAGAGAAAAGTACATATACATGCTTAGGGATGTGAGAAAGACACACCGGAGAAGACGAGAGGAGAAGTTGAGAGATTGCTTGAGAGAAGAAAGTGAACATCAAGAAGGGCACGATTCCCAAGAGAGCTAGGGCGTAAATCCCAAGGAGGCTTTTTTCTGTTTTGATTTGCAGCAGTGTTATTTGCTGGGACAGGCCGTACTATACAAATCCGTACAGGTCGTACAACAACATTCTTGAGGCACGAAAATCGAGGCAATCTTGGGCACGGTTTTCGAGGCATCCTTGAAGAATTTTCTGAAGGATGGTCGTACAGAAGAGAAGGTACAACAACCTGTTGTGGCAGGAATTTCAATGTGCCAAATTTTAGCAAATCTGTATAGCTATACGGACTGTGGCACGGTTTTCAAGATAGATTTGTGGGGAACAGTTTTGTGTTGTAAGAGGTATTTCTCTTGGCTGAAAAAGTGTTATTGAAGCTGTTCTGAACTTTCCTGAAGCAAAATAATAAGATTTCTCTCTCTCGTTGGGTTTCCCCACATTGGGGTTTTCTTGGCAGTTGCCTAAATTTCTGTGAGTTATGGGTTGCTGTCCATTGTGCATTTCCGCTGCATATTTTGCTTAACAATGTGTATTTCTCCTTATATAAATTTTTGAATGTGGGTATGCATTTCTAAAATTTAAGAAGACAATTATCTCTAGGTTGCTAAGTGTTTGACGAAATGTGTGAATGAAATATTTCTGATTTTGTCATTAAAAAATCAACATGGTATTAGAGCTTTGTTTCTGACAGTGGGCAGTGTGATATTTGGGCAAAAGGGTGTGATTGTTTTCCTTGAGTTGTGACAAGGAATATGGCTGCAAGCATTAGATATGAGGATCGGTTGGATGGCATTTCCAACTACTTGCAGTGGAAGGTTTGTTTGTCAGCCGTTCTCAAAGAGAACAAGATCTATAACTATGTCAGCTCTGTTGTAGCAGCTCTTGCAGCAGATCCTGTTGCTTTGGACTTGCATGAGGTCAAGGAAGCTAAAGCTCAGAGGATTATTCTGGATGGGGTGAAGGATCACCTTATCCCACACTTGGCTGAGAAAAAGATTGCCAAGGAAATGTGGGATGCACTTAAAAACTTGTTGAGGCAAAGAATGAGAACCGGAAGATGGCCTTGAAGGCTAAGTTGCATGATACCAAGATGGGTAAGGAGGAGAGTGTCTCTTCTTATCTTACCCGGGTGGCTCATGTTAAAGATGAGTTGGTAGCCGTTGTAGAGGTCATTTTGGATTCTGAGTTGGTGAGGATAGCCTTAAATGGCTTCACCAAAGATTGGGAAGTCTTCGTGAAGTGCGTGGTGGGTCGTGAGCATCTACCAGATTGGAGCAGACTGTGGGATGATTTCACTCAGGAGGAGATTCGGGAAAGATCTTAGAGCAATGATCAGAAGACAGATAGAGTTGATGAGAATGTTGCTCTTGTGGCAAAGAGCAAGAAGAAAGGAAGTTCCGCAAGGGACTTGAGTAAAGTCATATGCTTTTGTTGTAACAAGTTGGGGCACCTTGCCTCTCAATGTCCTGAGAGGAAGAAGAAGAAGAAGGAGTTAGAGGAGCCTGAGACAACTGCTATAGCAACCATAGAGGACTTTGCTTTAAAGTTAGATAGGGAATTTTCTTTGGTTACCCTAGTTTCCAGTGTCAACAGCGGAGGATTCGGAGGTGATGTCAGATGGTTTGTGGATAGCGGAGCCTCTAACCACATGACGGGAATCTGGCGAGTATTCCCAAACTTCATAGAGATTGGTCTTGGCCGACAGGTGGTAAATGAAGGTGGTATGGCGAGAGCTGTACGTGGAGTTGGGAATGTCAGATTCCAACTCGAGTTTGGGGGACTCTTGGAGATTGATGGAGTTCTCTTTGTTCCAGGGTTGAGTGTTAACTTACTCTCAGTCTCAGCCTTGGAGGATGTAGGATATTGCGTATTGTTCAAGAGGAACCATGTCTTTATCTACAGAGAGGAAGTGGATCTGGTAGAGCTGCAGATGATCGGTAACCGGGTGGATAGGTTGTATATGTTGAGAGGACAACCTATGATGTGTGATTCAACGTCGAATGAGGAGCGTGAGGAGGCTTCTGAGACTGCGGTGGCGCCAAAGTATCAGTCTTGCATTCTGAGAGAAGAGAGCGAGTCTCTTCTGCGCACTGGTATAAGGCTCAGCCAGGTTGATCGAACCGATGCTCAAGATGAAGTGAGCTCAGGGTTCCGGGAGGCTGCCAGGAGAAGATCTTCTAGTTTGAGTTCTGTGCAGGTGTTGCGGATGGCTCCAGGTTCAGAGGGAGCTTCTACAGAGCACAGTATGATGGGACCAGATGATGGAGATGGCAACGAGTACATTCCTCGTTAAGAGGGAGTGTTGAAATATAACAAGGGATGTCCTC
>ML808079.1:24725-42201 GCA_009831015.1 Picea engelmannii
TAAATTTCTGTGAGTTATGGGTTGCTGTCCATTGTGCATTTCCGCTGCATATTTTGCTTAACAATGTGTATTTCTGCTTATAGAAATTTCTGAATGTGGGTATGCATTTCTGAAATTTAAGAAGACAGTTATCTCTAGGTTGCCAAGTGTTTGACGAAATGTGTGAACGAAATATTTCTGATTTTGTCATTAAAAAATCAACACAATCCTCAACAAAACGGTGTAGTTAAATGAATGGACAAGACACTCCTAAATATGGTTCGATTCATGATGTTTTTCAGGAATGTTAAATTGATGTTTTGTGCTAATGCAATTCTATGTGCAGTTTATGTCAAAAACAAGTGTCCATCTCATGCTATCAAAAACAAGACTCCATATGAAACGTGGTATGGTCACATTCCTTCAGTGAGGCATCTTAGTGTCTTTGGTTCCACCTGTTATGCCTTGATTCCTAAGGAGCAAAGAAGCAAGCTTGATGCAAGGAGTCGGAAGTGCATCTTCTTGGAGTACTCAAATACCACCAAGGGTATCGCCTTTATGATGAAACAAACAAGAAATTCATCCTTTCCAGAGATGTGATCTTTCTTGAATCCTCCAAGAAAGACGAAACCGTGGAGAGGCAGCTTGATCATTTGGACAAATTCACTCGTGTAAAGACATACCATGAATTTGATGATAAGATTCCACATCTTGAAGGGGGGATCCCTAGATTGGGTCAATCTCTGGAATCCCCTTTTGTAGCACCATCTTCCCCTACATGAAAAAGTTCCTACCACATCATCAAAATATGAAGTTCAATTGGATGATGTGATCTACAGGATTGAAAAGCTGAGGCTTGATAAGAACTCATCACCATCTCAATCAGTCGAAGAACTTGGACCATCTCAGAAAGGTCCACCAAAATGGCTCACAAAAACACTTGAAAGTGTTCATCCTGATGAGGTCGGAAAGACAGGAACCAAAATGTCCTCAAAACAAGATGGAGGTAATGTAGATAATTCAAACTCGGGAGATGTAGATGATATGGATGTTTCATATGATTGTGAGTTGAATTTATCTACTAACCTTGAACCGACTTTCTTCAAAGAAGTTGCTTCTCATTATGAATGGAAAGAATCCATGCAAAAGGAATATGATGCTCTCATCAAGAATGGGACATGGAAGTTGGTGCATCCTCCATATGGAACCAAACCGATTGGTTGCAAGTGGGTATTCAAGAACAAGTACTCAGGTACTCTAAGGTGGATGACTTCAACCTGATTGGATATTCTAATTCAAACTTTGATGGGTATACGAAAAATGGAGTATCAACTTCAGACTATTTTACGAGTCTTGGATTAACAGTTGTCTCCAAGAGATCACGCAAACAATCGGCTCCAGCAGATTCCACAACAGAGTCATAATGTAGCAGTTGCATAAGCAACAAAGGAGATTGTGTGGCTCAGGAAAATAATTGGAGATTTGTAGGAGAAATAAGTGAATTCTACTCCTCTTCTAGGTGACAATACTTCTGCAATCAAGTTGGCCAAGAATCCCAGATTCCATGATCGAACCAAACACATCATTACAAAGTATTACTTGATTCAATATCATGTAGAGGCCAAGACTATTCACGTAAGACATTGTTCCACAAATGAACAAATTGCAGACATCTTCACCAAAGCGCTTGGAAGAGAAAAAATTGAGAAGTTCAAAATGATGCTTGGACTCACACACACCCCTTCGGATTAAGGTTGGACACGTAATTCTTTGTGGTTGCGTTACTTGTAACAGTAATGTACATATGAAGCGTCCTAGGTGATAGGAAGAGTCATACATTGGAGAAGACCAACAATTGCATCTTTGCGTATTTATTGAGCTTCATGTTAATGCAATAATCATCCCGTGGAGTTATGATTCCTGCCCAATGCTTGACCTGACACTTAAATTAACTTTATGAACTTTAGCCAAGCCAACATTAATTAAAAATTAATTAATGTGCTTTTTGATAAAAGTCACTTTTTAAAAATAGGGTAGGCCTAAGAAAGTTTTCGGATGACTTTTGCATGCTTTGATGCTGAGCCAATGCAAAGGCACCTATCCGAGCTACCATAATTTAATAGAAACATTGGCGAGGAAAGAGGATCCAGTGTCAAAACGTTGGTGAGGAAAGAGGATCCGGTGTTGAAACGTCGACTAGGAAAGAGGATCCGGTGTTGAAACATCGGGGAGGAAAAGATATTCCGCCGTAGAAATGTTGGCGAGGGGAAAAGATAAGAAATTGCCAATAAATAGGAGAAACAAAAGAAGAGAAAGAGAAGAGAAAGAGAAAGAAAGAAGAGAAAGAGGAGAAAAAGGAGGAAAAAGAGGAAAAGTAGGGAGAAAATAGTAACTTTTACCAAAAAAAATGAAAAAAATGTTTGGAGTCAAAACTAGTTCTGGCCATAGCAAGAGTAATTTAACTCAGATTCAGATGAAATTTAAGGGGTATGTCCTCAGTGACGAGGGCTACAAGAATGCCAGTGAGGGCCACTGGCTAATTCTGCTTAAATTTTCCAAAAGACGCAAATTAGTGACTTCGAAGATATAGGTCGTGCTCAGTATCTGGGGCCCAGATAAAGGTGAAAATTTATAGGGAGTCCAAAAAGCAGGCATGCAGATACCCATTTGGGCTCCTGGCAAAATTCAAAAGGAGTTGGTGTGGAGATGCCCAAATAGGGAAAAATCCATTATTCTTGGGCATTTTTGGGGGATTTCTAAAATTTTCAGAGGAAAAGGGACCCTGATCACCATTCCAATTTTTTTTATTTAGTCGACATTTTATCTACTCATCAATCCAGACAACTTTGTCTCGAGGGAGTTTTTGCCAGTTTTCCTCTCTTTGGGAGATAGCAATTTTTCAGTAAAATTTCCGAGTCCGGTGGAAATGCAAATGGACAAAGTTGCTAAATCTAGATTGATGTAGAATTTGGATGGAGCATCAGATATTGGATCTGAGAGTTGTTGTGTATTCATAATTAGGAATACTATCAACGCCTGCTATAAAAGTTTTTCAGGTTCTCCCCAAATTTTCTTTTATAAAAGGCAAAATGTAGCGTTCCATTGGGAGAAGGTTGGTCTAGAGTGGACAAAATAAGGCTTCACAGGGAATTACCAAATGCAGTGAAGATTGAGCAAAGCCAATGGATATCTAGAGGTAATGGTAAGGAATGTCATAATGATAATGCTTAAGCTGATTCAAGGATATTATAGTACCAAGGTGTGATTGAATGATAGGAACTACCTCATTCCAAAGTGTCGGAAGGTTTTCGCAAGGTAAAAATTGGGGCTGATTGCCTAAATGGTGTTGAGATTATGTACCTTGGGAGGTGTTCCCCATGTGTTTGTGAGCTGCTAAACACATGTGGGAAGTACCATGTACTTTGTGGCTTGTACTTTATGTCTAATTTCACTTTGACTTGGGGGATTTAAGTCAAAAGTGAAATTTGGTCATTTATGCCTAAAATGACTATTAATTCACTTTGTGGGTGAATTAGGAGACATAAAGTGAACTTAGGGAACTTAACCCAAAGTGGGTTTGTGAGTGAGATTCTTTTGGAGAGATCTCAACCTTTGATTAGACTTGAGATGGGATGTTCTCAACCGTCCATCATTTTGGTTTCCTTATGGAGGTTCAAGAGGGGTGCAAAGGAGGAGTAAGAGCTCATTCACTCATTTGTTCACGTGGAGAGTTTGAGAGAGAGCATGAGCATGAGGTTTCAAGCATATGTTGAGGCTAGCTTGGGTGCTCCCTTCCATGGAGATAGCCAACAGGCTTAAGGCCTTGTTTATTTAGTGGGGAGATTCTTTTTCTGAGGAGGGCGCATCATTAGTGGGGAGGACTTTCAGAGCTCAGATTGCAGTGAGGTCCGTTTCAAAGGGAGGCTACACATCAATATCAGAGTGTTGTGGAGGGGTTTCTTGATCAGAGCTTCCAGTTGGCTTCTAGCTCCAGTTCAGTGGTCTTGTCAGCATTTGTGGAGGGTGCACCATCCTAGGGCGCTCTTGCTTCATTTGGACTAGTGTTGCAGCTTGGATCAAGCTGCTATTGTATCAAGCTCATCTATATTTTGTACTTGCTGTATTCCACCATCTATTCTCCTCATATATACACATATATTCCAAACTGGTGACTAAAACTACATGCTAGAGAACCTAAATTGCTAATGTAACTGCAACAAATCAGCAAGAAGTTCCTGAACTGTTGGCTGTCCTAAAACATCAGCAAAACCTTCATTGACAGTTGAAACTTAGAGCCAATTTGATGTCAATGACAAACCTAGTTGGCAACTTGATAGGACCTAGAAAATCTTCATGGTATCAGAGAGCTTTGGTGGCTGATTTTGAGTAGTTTTGGACAGCATATGAGTGGGCTGTTTTAGACATCTTCTTGGCAGAGTTTGTGGACAGCCATTGATAGAGTTTAGTGGTAGCTTGTTGGTAGAATTTTGTAGAGGGTTGTAGAGTAGTTTGTGGACATTTTCGTCAGTCTCTTTTCACACCTACATGGTAGGAGTGAGGCTGATTTGACATGACCTCTTTTCACACCTATATTGCTAGGAGTGAGGTCGGAGTTCGTTTGCCTCTTTTTCACACCTGTGTTGACACGAGTGAGGCAACGTTGCTTTGCCGTTGGAGCATCAGTTGGAGTGCATTTTGGTAGTGATGTCAACATCTCAGATGTGTGTGGAGGATAGGCTAGCTGGGGCTAGCAACTGGTCACCCTGGAAAGCCAGGATTGTCTTTGTCTTGGAGGACCTCGAACTATGGGACATATTTGAGGCAGTTGTTCCTGTTCCCCCTGCTACTGTTCCCGTCTTGTTAACAGAGTTCAAGATGAGGAACAACAAGGCAAAGAGGACCATATGTGATGCAGTGCGGGATCATATCATTTCCCACTTGACCGAGAAAGCTTATGCATATGAGATGTGTGAATCTCTATGTAACCTTTATCAGAGCTCTAATGAGAACTTGAAGATGGTTCTTCATGATCGACTAAGGGCATTCGCATGCTCAAGAGTGAGTCAACGACTTCATTCCTTGGTTGATACACCTAGATTAGAGACGAGCTTGGAGCCGTTGGAGAGGTGGTGGACCCAAACTCTATGGTGAGGATAACCTTAAACAACTTTACCAAACCATGGGGTCCATTCGTTCGCGACATTGTTGCAAGGGAGGTCATGCCCACATGGGAGAGGATGTGGGATGACTTTGTCTAGGAGGAGACTAGACTTGTAGCAGAGGCTTCTGGACAGTAGCAACAACAACAACAATCAGGTAAGGGAGATGAGGATCTTGCCATTTGGACAAAGGGCAAGAAGAAGGCGGACCGGGGAGGTCGGCAGGGTCGCAAGTTTGGGGCCCCACCATAGGGAGGAGAGAGCAACAATGGTCAGAAGAGAGATATGAGCAAAGTGAAGTGCTTTGTTTGTAAGAAGTTGGGGCACTATGCTGGATAGTGTCCCAATAGGAAGAAGAAGAGGGGTGGTACCGCAGCTACAACAGAGGTGGCAGAGTTTCAGACTCAGTTTCAGAGAGAGTGTGCTTTCCTCATATGTTGCACTTCAGTTGAGACAACACCCAATGTCTGGTATATTGATAGCGGGGCTTTGAGCCATATGACTAGAGTCAGAGAGCATTTGACTGATCTCAGAGACACCGAGGTCATGATGGAGATTGCCCTCGGAGATGACTCCTTGGTTAGAGTTGTTGGGATTGGCATTGTTACCTTTCGGAGAGATGGCATGCCACTTATTTCGTTCAGGGATGTTCTCTATGCCCCCGGGCTGAAGAAGAATTTGATTTCAGTTTCTACACTCTATGATAGAGGTCTTGAGGTGTCCTTCAGAGGGACCGAGGCATTCATTCACCCTATGGGGTCCTCGCTTGCCTCGGGACAAGTGATTGGAGTGAGGGATGGTAAACTGTTCAAATTGCTTTTTCAGCCTCTTCATGCATTGGCAGTGAGCAGCGACAACAACAAACAGACATGCGAGCTATGGCATCATAGGATGGCCCATCTACATCATGGAGCTCTTGGAGGACTGAGAGAGGTTGTGACCGGAGTGCCACGAATTAGTACAGAGCATCAAGATGTTTGCAGAGGGTGTGCACTTGGTAAGTTTACCAAGGCCTTGTTCCCTAGTAGTGACACCAGGTCAGTTGGGATACTGGATTTAGTACACAGATGTGTGTGGGCCCATGACTCGAAATTCCTTGAGTGGTTGTGAGTACTATCTCACATTCATTGATGACCACTCAAGGAAGACCTGGATCTATTTTCTGAAGACCAAGAGTGAGGTCTTCAAACTGTTCCAAGAGTTCAGAGCTCTTGTGGAGAACCAATCTAGAAAGAGGATCAAGGTCTTGTGGTCGGATAACGAGGGAGAGTATTCCTCCACACAGTTCATAGACTTTTGTGCCCAACATGGCATTATAAGACAGATGACTGTACCATACAACCCCCAACAGAACGGGGTTGCCGAGAGGAAGAACTGGGCTATCACCGGTGCAGCGAGATCCATGCTACACGATCAGAGTTTGCCTCTTTACCTATGGGCAGAGGCGAGTGCTACTGTAGTTTACTTGCAGAATAGGAGCCCCCACATGATATTGGGGAAGATAACTCTTGAGGAGGCCTTCACTGGTAGGAGGCTCGATGTCGAGCACATTAGGATCTTTGGGTGCTTGACCTTGTCCCCTCAGAGAAGAAGACAAAGCTAGACCCCACAACCCAACAGGGGATTCTAGTTGGATACTCAGAGGTGTCCATAGCCTATTGTATCTACATTCCATCACTTAGGAGAGTGGTGGTGAGCAGAGATGTCAGATTTGAGGAGGACAGGGATTTTCAGAGATCTCTTGAGTCGAGAGTTAGTGTTGAGCATGATGCAGAGGCACCGATTGATGTCTCAGAGGGAGCACAGCCTCAAGTTTCCGGTACGCCAGTATTAGGGGTGACAGGGTCACCATGCACAGCTTCAGGGTCACAGTCAGAGGGTGTTCAGTCAAAGGGGGCAGAGGCTTCAGGATCTTAGAGTGTTGAGACTAGCCCTGAGGCAGTTACTCTTGGGCAGAGAGATCTTGCTTCTCCATTGACCACTTCAGGGAAGAGGAGACCTAGATGGTTTCAGGAGACCCTGAAGGAGGCCAAGGAGAATGTAGGTGAGCCCAAGAGCCAGATTAGAGAGAGTAGACCTCCAGTAAGATTTGGAGCATATTTGGCACTAGTGATGAGTATCACAGATACTGAGCCACAAACATTTGCACAGGCAGTGGACCAACAGGTCTGGAGAGAGGCCATGTTAGAGGAGTATGACTCCATTGTGCACAATGATGTTTGGAAGGTGGTTCAGAGGCTAGTGGGGAATTCAGTTGTGACTTCCAGGTGGTTGTACAAAACCAAGTATGTTGCAGATGGCAGCATAGAGAAACACAAGGCCCGTTTTGTGGCGTGAGGCTTCTCTCAGATAGAGGGAGTCGATTATGATGAGGCATTCGCACCAGTTGCGAGGTACACCTCGATCAGGAGCATTATTGCCATAGCGACAAAGATGGGTTGGAGCATTCATCAAATGGATGTGAAGACAACATTTTTGAATGGCTTTATAGATGAGGAGGTGTACATTGAGCAACCACATGGGTTTGAGGTGAGTGAGAGGGAGACTCACATGTGTCTTTTGAGAAAGACACTTTATGGTTTGAAGCAAGCTCCCCGAGCTTGGTATTCACGTATTGACACATACTTGTTTCAGATGGGCTTCGAGAAGAGCAATGCTGATCCTAACCTCTATTACATCATTAGAGGTGTGGACACACTCATTCTCATTCTATATGTGGTTGACTTGTTCATCACAGGAGCAGAGGATCTCATAGTTGAGTGCAAGCTGTGACTTGCATCAGAGTTTGAGATGAGTGACATTGGGTTGTTGCACTATTTTCTGGGTATGGAGGTATGGCAGGAGGAGGGACACATTTCTCGGACAGGGGAAGTATGTTGCAGATATTCTGAGCAGATTTTAGATGGAGGACTGCAGACCTATGTCGACACCCATGGTTACCAACTGGAAGAAGCTTAGTGCTTCAAATTCCCAGTTGGTAGATGCTACAATTTATAGGCAGTTGATCAGTTCACTCATGTATCTGGTCAACACCAGACCAGATATATGTTTTGCCGTGAACACTCTCAGCCAACATATGGTACAACTGAGGAGTGTTCACTGGATTGGGGCAAAACACGTGTTGAGGTACATTGCTGGGACAAATGATTTTGGCCTTGACTATATCAGAGGTGATGGGGTCAGTTTGGTTGGCTACACCGACTCAGACTGGCCAGGATGTGCTACTGACAGGAAAAGCACCTCAGGGTGCTGCTTTGGTTTGGGGTTAGGACTTGTTTCCTGGTTCAGCTGGTAGAAAAAGTCAATTGCTTTGAGTTTGGCCGAGGCAGAGTACATGGCGACCAATCATGCCAGTTGCGAGGCCATTTGGCTTCGTAAGATGCTGGTAGGATTATTTGGTCAGGAGATACCACCGACCGTCATACACTGCGATAATCAGAGTTGTAACAAGCTCTTTGAGAATCCAGTTTTCCATGACCAGTCGAAGCACATTGAGATCAGGTATCACTTCATCTGTGATTGGGTTCAAAGAGGCACAATGCAGTTACAATATATATTGACTGGCGAGAAGATTGCAGACATCCTCACCAAGTCCCTGCCAAGGGGCAAACATGTCTACTTTAGAGACAAGATGGGCTTGGTGAGAAACACCTTCCTCGATAAGAGGGAGTCTTGAGATTATGTACTTTGGAAGGTGTTCCCCATGTGTTTGTGAGCTCCTAAACACATGTGGGAAGTGCTATGTATTTTGTGCCTTGTACTTTATGTCTAGTTTCATTTTGACTTAGGAGATTTAAGTCAAAAGTGAAATTTGGTCATTTATGCCTAAAATGACCATTAATTCACTTTGTGGGTGAATTAGGAGACATAAAGTGAACTTAGGGAACTTAACCCAAAGTGGGTTTGTGAGTGAGATTCTTTTGGAGAGATCTCAAACTTTGATTAGACTTGAGATGGGATGTTCTCAACCGTCCATCATTTCGGTTTCCTTATGGAGGTTCAAGAGGGGTGCAAAGGAGGAGTAAGAGCTCATTCACTCATTTGTTCACTTGGAGAGTTTGAGAGAGAGCATGAGCAAGAGGTTTCAGGCATATGTTGAGGTTAGCTTGGGCGCTCCCTTCCATGGAGATAGCCATCAAGCTTAGGGCCTTGTTTATTTAGTGGGAAGATTCTTGTTCTGAGGAGGGCGCATCATTAGTGGGGAGGACTTTCAGAACTCAGATTGCAGTGAGGTCTATTTCAGAGGGAGGTTACACATCAGTATTAGAGTGTTGTGGAGGGGTTTCTTGATCAGAGCTTCTAGTTGGCTTTTGGCTCCAGTTCAATGGTCTTGTCAGCATTTTTGGAGAGCGCACCATCCTAGGGTGCTCTTGCTTCATTTGGACTAGTGTTGCAGCTTGGATCAAACTGCTATTGTATTAGGTTCATCTATATTTTGTATTTGCTGTATTCCACCATCTATTCTCCTCATATATACACATATTCCAAACTGGTTTTCCCTGGGGGGGTTTTATCCAAGGTCACGTTGACCAAAATTACTTGTGTTCATTTTCATATATGGAGTGTAGAACTACTATATTAAATGCAATGAAGTGAAGATTGAACAAAGCCAATGGATAACTAGAGGTAATAGCAAGGAATGTCATAATGATAATGCTTAAGATGATTCAAGGATACTGTAGTACCAAGGTGTGATCAATGGATATCTAGAGGTAATGGCAAGGAATGTCATAATGATAATGCTTAAGCTGATTCAAGGATACTGTAGTTCCAAGGTGTGATTAAATGATAGGAATTACCTCATTCCAAAGTGTAAGAAGGTTTCGGCAAGGTAAAAATTGGGGTTGATTGCCTAAATGGAAGCAGTGCCCAATAGGGCATATTGGCTGGAATTGCAGGATGGTCAAATGATAGTGAATAGGGTTGTAGGGATCTAGAAGTATTCAAGGACGATCACTTGGAGCACAAGAAGCTGAAACAAATATGCATTGGAGTGCATGATGGAAGTGATGCGTATAATGAAGCTAGAAATGCATGTGCATTAGTAGCTATGCTAATAGTGAATTCTTGGTGCATGTTAATGTGCATTAGTGCAAAATTCTTGGTGCATATTAATGTGCATTAGTGCAAGCAGGAATGCCTGGACATGCATATGGCATGATTATAGACTAAGAGTAGTCTGTTATTATATATGTGAAATAATTACGTTATGATAACTGAATATGGCTAATGATGGATTATGTATCCAAGAAAGGTTCATTGCATGGTTGAAAGTGATGATGTTGCCGCTACATATGATAGCCATCCGTCTGAAGACAAACAAGGATGGTAAGAATGTTGATCAAAGGGTTGGTGAAGGGAGCCTACGAGCTTGTACAAAATACCATCCGATCAGGTAGCAACTAGTAATTTGATAACAACCATGTAGGTATGCATTTGGGTTGCTTATGATGCATAAATGTTGAAGGGAATTGAGGTAAGAGTTCCGTCAATCCACTGTTTCATCTTATCTCTTGCTCATTTATCCCATTCCCCTTGTCCGGACATTGGTTTGACCTGTTTGTAGGATTGCACCTTATCTCGTGGGAAGAAGGGGCTAAAGGCCTAGAAGGTAAAAGCAACTGGTAAAAGATAAAAGCCTAGAAATAAAACCTCGAGATGCTTCGCCCAGGGATCCTCGAGAAGGCAATAAAAAGCCTCTCAGTAAGAAACAAGAGGGACCCGGAAAATAACAAACAAGACCTAGTCAAGAGGATAGGGGGTCTCATCACGAGCCAACTTATTAGGTTCATGGGTACCTAATAGTATGACATTGCCACCATTTGGTTACCACGCCAGGGCAGTGAACTTTGGTTGCGTGGCCAAGGGAAAGGGGGTCTCATCACGAGCCAACCTTCTCATCTTTGTGAAAGTACTTGTGGGTAACACTGTCAGCTTTGGTCACCATGCCAAGGCAGTGTCCTCTGGTTAGCCCTTGAATAAAAAGAAAAGAAGAAGAAAAAGCAAATAAAAGAAAATAATAAAGGCAAGAACGGGCTTGGAAAAATTGCATCCATGACAGGTACAACTCACCTTCTACAAAGGCACCCATAGATAACATTATGCATCCCTGGCTCTCACTTCACCCACATGTCTGGACATCCCCTAGCCACATCACCTCACTTACATGGCTTGGATGAAACCTTCCTGGAGACTTCCCTTTTCTTGTGGATACTAGCCCAATAGGACGTCTTGTCTTTTTCTCCAATCTTGTACTGTAGGTTTTTTGTAATGTCTTTGAGCTATTGATTGATGTATCGGGGTTTTTATGCATATGTTTTATAATATTAATGATGAAATGTGATTGACATTGCTATGATCCCTGTGACTAATGAGCCCATGGAGGGCATAGCTTTTGATGTGCAGGACCATGCCCGACGGACAGGTACCATTTGGACCAGTACACATGGGGAGATGATCAGTTCGGATCTCCATGGGGCTGAAGAGCCCACCAGATTGATGCTGAGACCCCATCAAGGGGTAGAGACAGGACGATGGTTGATCAGGGTTTTTGCACCGGAGAAGAAGAGGACGTTTCATCAGAGGCACTTTGGCAGAGCCTGACCTAGGGGGATTGACCCATTTCCAGTGAAACGTTTGCCCTGGATGGCCCAGGGCATCACCTATGAGCTCATGACGTCACCTTGAGCGTGTGACAGTTTGACAGGGCAGTTGGCACGTGTGGCATGATGGAGAGGCCCAAAGAGGGCTAACGTTTTGCTCTTTATTGCTGCATTTGCCCTAAAAGGGGCTAACGTCTCCCTTAGAAGGGGTGACGTCTCATCAAGGGCACTTTGGCAGAGCCCGACCTAGGGGGATTGACCCATTTCCAGTGAAACGTTTGCCCTGGATGGCCCAGGACATCACCTATGAGCTCATGACGTCACCTTGAGCGTGTGATAGTTTGACAGGGCAGGTGGCACGTGTGGCATGATGGAGAGGCCCAAAGAGGGCTAATGTTTTGCTCTTTATTGCTGCATTTGCCCTAAAAGGGGCTAACGTCTCCCTTAGAAGGGGTGACGTCTCACCTTTTTGCTCAATTAGGTTTTAAAAGGAACATTTAATGTAAAAACAATATGATTTTAGTATTATGGCCTTGTCGGCCTTTTTATGACCTAAAAAAGTAAATTAGGTCATTGATACACTATATATTGAGGAGTTTTAGCCTCATTTTATCATGATTCATCACTCACTCATTAGTGAGGTTTGATTTTTAGCGCCCTACTTGGGTATTTTGCTGGTTTAGTGAGGCGCACTTGTTGAAGGAAGGCATGTCTTGGCATTTTATGGTGTTTCTCTTGAAGGAAGGTGTTACAACTAGGGTTTGCATGGTTATTTCTTGATGAATTGTAACTATTTTTCTGCAAAACTTCTTGATTGAATGGTTGTAGTCTTATTTTCTTACATATATTTATAATTTGCTGAATCGAAACCCTAGGTGACAAGCACACAAGTAGGTCCTTGTCTCAAGTCCCCTAAAAGAGAAACTTTTCAGCCATTGAAGAAGGAAAAGAGCCTAGCCTTTGCTACACTCTTCTCCTTTTCTTCCCCTATTGCTAGCCGTACTTTCGAGAGGTCAAGAAGGAGGAGACGTCCCAGGCCTAGGTTATCTACACCTTGGGTCGTTTTTCTTCTAGGGTTTGATGATAGAGCCTTGCTGTAGCAACACTCTCCCTCATTGCACTCTCTTATCTTGATTTATCTTTCATGCTAGCCATTTTTGCCAAGTCAACCTAAGGAAGGAGGAGAGAGCACGAGGCCTTGCTTTAGCAACACTAGAGTGAGCCGCTCTCCCCTAGGGATTTGATTCTGAGGCCCTGCCATAGCAGCACTTTAGAACTCTTCCCTCTAGTCCTTAGCTATCCTCCTTCAACCCTTGCATCCTCTACCAAATTGACTCCATTAACCCCAAGGCACTGATCTTAGACCTCCAGGGTTGAAGTAGAATTGGATCTAAAACACTCTCAAACCTTTTTGAATTGAAACCCTAACTACACTAACCCTAAGTTGCTGACGTCATCTTTGGTTATTTCATCTTTGATGCAACAACGTCTTGCCTTAAGAGCAATTGAATGGTGGTTTAGGCATTAATTGAATAAAGTGTTGATTGTTTACCTTGAATGCCACATTGTTCCAATATTTATTGGTGGAGTGTCATATCTTTTTATTGCTATTAATAAACATTGACTTCGTCAACATTTATTGCTATATTGCTCATATACATTTATCAGATAGTCTTATGAAGCACTAACCCTTTGAAATATAGCTTGCATATATTAGTTTGTTGTTGCTTTGTTCCAGGTAGGTGTTCTTCATCGAGGATTTACTTTATTATTGGCTGTTTAGCCGGGACTATCTTTTGGGTGGTGACTTGTGAAAGGGGAATTTGTTCTCGTCCTTTATTCTTTGCCCTTTCAAAACACCAGGTCACCGAGGATGTCTCCCCTGGTTCTAACCTCCCTAAAGAGAAAGGACCTACCCATCGTGGTGACATTGGGTGGGATAGGTTCCTGTTACGCCAGTTTGGCCTTCTACCTTATAGCCTTTACTCCTAGCTACAAACTGTGCGATAACAGGCTGCTCTTCGAATCCAAAGAACTGGGGCCTTTGCTTGCTTTGTTGAGAACAAAGAGGACTTGAACACACCATGACTGAGGAACAGATCTGAAAGAAGTCGAACCGTACTCACGAATGCCTGTTCGGGTTACTTGTGGACCTAGTCAGGCTGCTTTGCTTGCAGAACCTGGTTAAGCTGCACGTGGAACATGGTCAATGCCTTTGCTTAGAATGTGTAGACGACACCCGAACCTTGTCTCACCTCGAACCCTATTCGCGAACATTGAACCTACTGACAGTCTTGGTCGGGATGCTCGCGGATGAAGCCTGCTTAGAAATGAAGGACGAGACTCCTCGGACTCTACTGGAGAGAGTGCCTCTACTTAGATTACGTGTGGACGACTCTCGAATGCTAAACCTTCTTGCGGACTTGGTTAGGCTGATCTTCTTGCTAAACTTTCTTGCGTTCAGGCTGCTCTGCTCGCTGTCAGGCAACTCTGTTTGTGGTCGGGCTGTATGCGTGTATCTTATAAAGATATCTCATGATGACTGTATGTGTGTAATACAAATGAGATGATGGCTATTGAAGTTGAAAGCTCGGAAAGAAGGCTACTGTTAGGACATTGGAACCCTATGACTGCCACAACTTACATATTGCCAGTGAGGATCTGGTAGTAAGTTGGCGCTCTCCTTGCACAGGAACCCCTTGGCAAATAATGGATTGCCTGAGTGACTGTGTAGCAATGAAGGGTATGCCTGAGCCTGGAGGGTGAGTACAACAAGGAAGATGCAACTTAATAATGCATATGACATAGTGGTTGGAGTCATAAGGGTGTGTCTAAAAGAACAGAGAGCTTAATTCTTGCTTGTGGTAGCTTTGGGAGGCACATAATAGCCAAACAGGTAAGTATTGCTTTATGGTTACAAACATTCTTTTGAATAAATGTTGCATTGCGGAGTTGAAGACTCTTGTGGAAAAGATAATTGTTATATGATAATGACTATAACATGTATATGTCTTGATGGCTGCATAGGAACAACTGAAGAATGAAGACATGAATCGGGTAGTTGGAAAGAGGAGAACCAAAAGGAAATGGAGCACAAAAACAAAGACGTAGAACGAGTAAAGTCCGATGGTCTCGTTGTAGCTCGAAAGAAGCAACGTGGAGCTGGAAGATGCAATGCGGGAGACACATCTGCAACTGTTTGAAAGTTTGGAGACTCCATTATCATAATCAGAGTTCTTGGAGCCACGGCTCAGGGACTTCCTGTCCGACCTTGTGCTGGAGCCCTGGAGGGAAGTGGTACATCCCGAGGGACTGTGGTGCAGAGAAGGGGGTACACTTCCTTGGGTTGTGCAGGTTGTGGGGAAAGAGAGCTTGTTGGTTGGAATTGTTCCAGGAATTGACAAATTGTGAAAGTTGTTGCAGCCAGAATTCCTAGAGTCGCATCTCTGAGACTTCCTAGCTAGTCTTTGTTGGAGCCCTAGAGGGAAGTGTTACAACTTGAGGGACTATGATGCAGAGAAGGGGGTGCACTTACTTGGGTTGTGCAGACTAAGGGGAATGCGAGATTGCTGGTTGGAACTGCTGCCAAAATGATGAAATGTGAAATCATTATGCATGGTTTTGGGTCAGAGTGCCTATGTATATATGTCTTGGCCAGGGTGCGTGTGTACATATGTTTGGGCCGCAGTGCCTATGTGATATTACGCCGGAGAGCCTAGCATTGTAATATGTATGTACACTTGTATGGTGTTGTGCACTGAGGACAGTGCAAAAATAAGGGGAAGGGGATGTAATATCCCCAGTTTTAATCCCCACAAATTTTAATGTAAATGTGCAAATGTGATTTAGGCTGGTAAGTCGATATGTTTGGGGTGAAGAGCTCGTATTGATTAATATGGCTGAGGGTCGAACTATGTATTTTGTACATTAAAATAATTAACAAAATAATAATTGCTAGCTGTGATACAAGTAGAACGCTAATGACGAGGGGCTATGCTTCCACAAGAGAGCGGGTTAAAGGGGGATCCAAGGGGTTACCGATTTCTATTAATTCTTCCATTTTTCATATTAATGTTTATCCCTTTTGAATTATCAAAAAGATATATTAAAGTGATGTAAAAGTGGTAGGTGGGAAAGGTCAACTCACCAATTTATGGCAGCATGGGCCGAGTACAATCACTTTTTGGGAATTGTGAGAGTCAAGCTTGCATGAGAAGAAAAGGACCGCCTTTTTGGGTTAGTTTTTACTAGTTGATTTGAAGAGCAAGAGAGGAGTGGGGTGCTGAGAAGAGCACCAACTATGCTATCCATGGAAAGACAGTTTGTTGGGCTGAAGTTTATGCTAGACATAAGGATGTATGCCTGTAATTGACATCCCCCGTGGAGGAAATGGTTCAAGAGCCTTGAGAAGCCTGCTGTGAGCACTCTTGGAGTAGCTGATAATTCTTGGAGTCCCCAACTAAGAGGTTTCCCAACCAACCAAGTGCACTAGAGCTCTGGAGGGAATTATTAAGGCCCGAGGGACTGCATGGCAGAGAAGGGGGATCCCATTCTTGGGTTGTGCAGGTTGTGGGGAAGACAGCTGGTGGATTGGAGTTTGCTGTTGAGTTTGGAACCTAGATTTTTGGGTTGTTGAATGTGTAGAGTGCATAGCCAAGAAGGCCAAACCTCCTTGTGGACTCGTTGCCTCAACTCGGGGGTGGCTTGCTGTTGAGATTTGGAACAACAAGCCCATGGTTGGAAGGAATGTCCCTTGTACGTAGCCAGTTGGTTCATCTTTAAATAGATAAGTTTTGTGTTTTGTTTTCTATGTTAATTCCGCTGTGTATACATTTTATTCGAATGCTATTGTGTGTTTACTTGAATAGTTGCGTTCATGGATTTCTATACATGCTGTTAGATGCATGATTAAATTAGTGTGTTGCCTGCTGATTTTATTGTGTCCAAGTGAAAATTTTAAATGGGTTGAGCAGGCAGGGTCTTTTACAGAAAGCAAATAAATAGACCCAGAATTTGGAAATAGACCAGAGTCTTTTACAGGAAGCCAACCTTTATTGATATTCAGAACTGAGAGAAATGTTCACTTGCCTCTTTGAGGGGGCAACCTCCATCTGAGTAGAGCTCCAAATGCAATAATATTCACTTGGAAACTGATTACATAGCTTCTACTACTATATATAGTTTCTAACCGACCAAAACCTTAACCACCTAATGGATCTCCATTAATGAGGCCTCAACTACTATCTAGTGGAACTTCTTTAATGAGGCACTTACATTTATTGATTTCACACTCTACTACCTCATGGGCCTTATTTAATAGAGATGGTCCAATACATTAAGTAACTACTAACAACCTATTCATCTAACTAGGGGAGTTAGGGTGGGATCTGACAAGCTGTTATTCACCGACTATGGCTGATGTTATTCTTTTCATAAAATCATTGCACCATGATAAAAGTGATTTTAAGTGTTGTCTGTTCTATGTATCTTGTGCAGGATATTGGACTTGATATCAGCTGTAAACCATCAGGCAAATTGATTTCTGCATACACTGAGATGGGCATTAATAAAGTGCTTTGAGATTTCTGGATTAAAGTTATAGTGATTTGTGTCTAAGATCTCTGAAAAGCTTATTCCTGTAATTGTATTGTAAGCAAAGGTAAAAGGGGATATACGGCTTTCTCCTCTATGTTCTCTTATCATTTTCATTGCTAGTGTTTTAATGAAATTTTGGCA
>ML808079.1:42301-60599 GCA_009831015.1 Picea engelmannii
ATCTTGACATCTATACAACATCAAATTAGTTACTACCATAAAATCCATACTATTTGTGTAAGCATCACAACTCTATTATGGGTTGGATTGTGGTACCCTTTGTTGGAATCTCCTATTACCTTGGCATGTAACTAAACATTGGGAATATAAAGATGCATATATTTGATGATAGCAAACTGAACTGAGCTACATGGGCCACTATGACAAATCACCTCTAACAACATAAAATATCAATATTTGGTTTCCAAGATTATATAAGAATATATATATTATCCCTAACGTTGACCCTTCACTGTAGTAGCGCAAGCTAGGGCACCTCAATAGTTGCAATGTTGGTTTGATTGAAAGGTGGATCAAGTGGGATGAGAAGGACGAAGTGTCTGGCAAAGGAAATCAGACTCAAATCCAACTAGAAGGGTAGCATCTCATAGGTCAAAGGAAAATTAATGGACAATAGACAATTGAAAAGATAACATAAAATGGAAGAAGGTGACAGTTAAATGAATACATAGGCCTTGCAATCTGCTCATCCTTAGACATTCATGGAGAAGATATTCAGGTCAAAATGTCATTTTGATCTGAATCATAATATCTGAAAACAAATCATAGTTTGCAAGCAATAAACAATAGAATCTCTGCTGCTACTAAATCTGAAATTGTATAATGATTAGTTCATTGCAAAATCATCTTTGAAAACATATAGGACGAAGGAAAACTAGTATGGAAAATAAACATAGGTAAACTATTAATTACTTGATGCTCTGAGCATGATAATGTTGGAATTAAATACAATACAATTTTACATGAATAATCAAAGACTCAGACCTCTGCTCCTTCAGCTCTCGAACCCCCAGTCCTCTCTGGCCTTCAGAACCCCCTGATCATCTTATTTTTTTACAATTTATACCTCCTATTACAAATATTGGATCCTAAATTAATGGATCAAAATCTCCTTTCCAATCAAACATAGAAAGCAATTACAAAATATAGGATCTGATAACTAAAAGATAAGATCCGAGATAAATCCAATATCCTATTTTAGGGCTTTGCTTTGACTGATCTAGATTCGATGCCAAGTGAACTAGAAATAAGCCATTTTAGTGCCAAAAATTCGCCAAAAGTTAGAAATGATTTTCAAAATTAAGCTTATGGGTGCTCAAGCAGGCTCAAAATATACTTTGCCACCTGTCACTTATTTTCTTGAGGACTTCATCAATCTTCAATCATTTTCCCTTCAAATCTGGATATAATCCACCATTAGTATGCACCAATAGAGAACGTTCAATTCTCCAACAACTTTGTAGGATTCAGTTGGCTTGGCTTCACTCTTTCTCCAATCATTCTGGTGAGTACTGACAACATGAGCATACTCAAGGAACACAACCTTCCTCTGGTGAGGTCAGAGCATCTTTTGATCAGGTCGGGTGCATGCTCTATTGTAGGAAAATCCAGCGCTCAGATTCGACGGTTTCCACGCGGTGATTGCAGGAATCACATTCCAGGTGACGGAGGAAACTCTGTCGGCCGCGACAGAGATCCCTTCGCGCGATGAAAGGTGGTCTAAAGGCATGCCTCTGGATGCACTATGCTATGAGGAGTTCATCAAGCCAAACTGTTTAAACGAGAAAGTTGAAACGGGTGTTCCAAGTCGATATCTACATGAGCCTTTTCGAAAACTCTTGATGGTAATTAGAAAGTATTTCTCTTGTGAAAGAAGGTCTGATAGAATACACCCACATCACATCAGGTTGTTGATGCATTTCACAGGAAGGAGACCGTTGAACCTGCCCTTCTTCTTGCACCAAAGCCTTCGAGGAATGGCAGACAACGTCCAGGCTGAAGCAAACCAGTCGAATAAAAACTTATCTCATATCTCGCTAATCAAATTGTTGATTGTTGAGCAATTGAGGCAATTGGGCAAGAACTGGAATTCGTTTCTGCTTGCAATCGACATTCCCAAAGACCCCAAAGGAGATTCCTCTCTACCCACGAGAAAAACAACATCACACAGCGCAGAGGCGGAAACAGGAGGGGCTGCAGAGAAAGAAAAGACATCGAAAGCCTCTTCCCCCCAACAATCGATACCCCCAAAAAGAGGCAGACCAAGGAAGAACAAAGACACTGGGAAGGCCCAAGCCTCGAACGAATTGCGCGCAAAATCAGTCGCTGAGGAATTACTCATGCATTTTATTCGACTGGAACTTGTCGAAGGTCCAGAGCAAGAAATTTGCGCTAGACAGAGAAGGTCGGACGTTGAAGACATGAATATTCGTGAGCCGTCGCATTAGCTAAAGCAAGCACAACTCACTATTGCTGAGTTGTACCAGGAGAACATGGAGTTGAAGAAGTAGTTAGCAGAAAGGATCGTTGAGACATCAGCCTCACAGGGTCGAGGAGGGAATGGGACTTGGCTCAAGAGGCAACTTAGAGAAGCGCAAGACACAATCATTCAGCTGCGCAAGGCACATAGAATGTCAGAGGAAAGAATTGCGAAGCACCTCAGGGAATGTGAACCGACCATGAAAAACATCCGCGCAACTCTAACCAACGCTCAAACAAAGCTAAAAGTGAACGTGGTTTTGCGAAGACAAGTGAAGAATCTGGAAAGACACAACTTGTCTCTCAAGAAAATGCTTCGAATATCAAGACTGCAGACGAGGCCAGAAACTGAATTGATCGACCCCCTTCTGTTTTTTCGAACGTGGCACAAGATTTTTCTTCCTCGTGTCCTGTTTCCTGTTGGGAAGCAGGAACTTTGACGTGTACCCATGCGACGATTTTGGAGAAGAATGTCGTCCCCTGACTGGCATTGTCATCTTGGAAACGTCGGTGATAGTTCACGGTTACCCGCCACATGCACACATCCGCAAACGATCACGCGACAACAACTGAAGCCGTTACATCGGATGGTGGGAGCCTGGTAAAGAACTTGATCGTCCCGATAACCTGTCAAAGGAGAAGCACCGACGTGTAATTTCCTAACAACAGAATCTTGCTGATGACCGAGCTCTCATGGTAAAAACATCAATTATTGTATGATTGGGTACAATCGAGTTTCTATTCTTTGTAAAGTTCCATCCGAAGGATCATCTAGCATGGAATAATCTAAGCGTAATTTCTAGGGATAGTAGTTGGGGGATAGGGCAACCCGAGCAACACATCTTTTTCTATATATGATGTCTTTTCAATATAAACAAGGTTGGTTGGCAAAGGAATGTAGACAGTGATCGTTGAACGTAATTTTTGAACCCGATTGAAGTTTAATGCAAAGGTTTTGATATTTTGATAAAAAGATTCTAATGGTAGTGGTCTAATGTATTTTATCCTCTCTTATGTATGTGCTTCCTGTGTTCTTCATATTCATGTCTGTATATTGTCTAAATCAGATCGTTTTTATCAGTTTAGAATTCACCGCGCAATGCTCTAGATTTCTCCCTTTAGACGTCTGTGTTTTCTTCTAAGTGAACTCAGAATTCATTCACAACGGTGCTTTGAGTTGCTTTATGTGTTCTTCTCTTACCACACACAACGAATTTGAAGTGAAAGATCGTTGCCTACTTAGCCTTTATCCTCTCGAGTTTTAGTTACTGAGTCATTTACTTCTCTCGTTCTTTGGAATTTGACTCCATGGCCCAAAGTCTTGCATCTTCCTGCCAATAGAACTAGAAATATCGTACGAATGTGTTAAAGCTAGCCGACATTTCAAAGCCATAATCTGTACAGAGACGAAATCTCAGAGAGAGCCCTCTCTGGGTCGGAAAGGATAGTTTCCGGCATTAAAGTTGGTTTGTAGGTTACCTCTATGATTCGTTTTCTCAGCCGAACGAATTCACAGAGTGATAACATGATAGACACCAAAGAACAATAGACCAAGTGCCAATCCATTTAATCCCTGCAAACTGTAACCCCGCTCTGCAATTGAAATCTAGCAATCTGCAAACTGAAAATCAAAAAACAGTTTAGTAGTGCCTCCATTGGGTTATGGAGTCCTTATTCTATTATTTTTCACACCAAACAAAATTGAATGCATAACTTCAAACTGCAAACTGAAACCCAAAACTTGTGAAGCGATTTTATTTATATACACATCCTACTCTAACCAGATGCAACTATTTGCTTAAGTGATATCAAACTTCCAGTGCAACAATTCAAGCAGTGGATCTACTAACCAAATTTCTTGAACATGCTTTGTCAAAATAAAAATTTGAAAATGAAACAACTCATTCTGAAAATGAACCCTGCACTGAAAGTGAAACCATGACATAGTATTGAAAATGATAAACTCCTCTAAGTATGCAACGATAGGATCACAAAAATCATGACAAGTTACCTCTGGATTGACAGTAAACTCATGGTCTTTCTACTCCAGATGAACAGACTTCCCTTGTGAATAATCTTCTCCTTAGATAATGTTGATATCTTCATTTTTGAGGCCTGAAAATGGAACAAGAAAACACTGCAATATACTTCCACCGCTGATCACATTTTGTTCGATGTTTTCTTCAGATCCAAGTTCACGAATGGCAGATGTGAGCTTGCTAATTTTTGAACATTTCTGCTCATCAGTTGGTGGGGAAGAAAACTATGGATTACTCTTGGAACTCATCATAATGTCCTTCGTTGTCTTCTCAAGTTTCTGCTTCATAGCTGTCATAAACAGGCTGATTGTTGCAGAGAGTTTCCATATGCACTAATTTAGAAAACTGCTCCTCCTTATCTACTTGATGCTTCTACAAGAAATTTCTTGGAGCTTCTGCGGATCTTTGAATATCTTCATCATTCACAAGAAAAGTAGTCTTAATATGTTCAACAAAATATTGAACTTGATCAACAGGGAATGCCTCTTCAACAAATGGACAACATTCCTCTACAAAGTCGTCCTCACGATAATCATCTGCATAATCATCCTCATGAAAATTAGCAAGAAAATTCATAGCACAATCATCCTTACACTCATAGCTGGAAAAACTTTGTACTGTATATAAAAAATCATCTTGCTAATGTAAATTTTCTAGATCTTTGACAACAAAAAAATTTGATTGGCTGATTTCAAGATCTATGGAAAAAGATGAACATGAAAATGATGCATCAATGCACTAAAACAAATGAAAGTCTAGATCCGATCTCCGTTGTTCGTACTCTTTCTCTAGTTCCTGTGTATCCACATCTTCATTCCAAATCTGATCTGAGAGCTTTCCACAAGCTCGAAGGTTGACCTCAATTTCCTTAGTATATGTAAACATTTGCTGCAAGGTTAAACATTTCCTTTCTCTGGGGAATAAAGTTAGATAAGGATGATGATGAGCTGCGGTGTAAAATACCTTAGCAACAAATTCAGATGGTCAAATATCAATAGGCATACTGAGATAAAAGTTTCGAAATCTCCTATTAAAGCTAACAACAGTCTCATCCCTCCTCCTTTTCATGGCACTAAACTCAGAAATGCATTGCTCATAAGATTTTTTCTCACCCCAATATCTCAGGAAAAGATCATGAAAATCTTCCCATGATCCTATTGAATCAAACTTCCAATTTCTAAACCATAGCCTAGTATTTCCGTGTAATACTGGGATAATGTTCTCACAAGCACATCCTCATGAATGATTTCAAAGTTGTCTATGAAACATTCAAAGGATTCCATGTGTTTCTCAGCTACAACATGATCTTCTCCATTAAACCTAGGAAGATACTCTAGAAAATTAGGAGGAAAATCGTGGAGGAAAAATGGCAGATTCGGAGGTTTGTAACCCTCTCAAATCTTAGACTGAACTTTAGTGAGTTGATGACAAGGTACAACAATTATTGCAGGAGGTAGTGAATAAACTTCAATATCAACAAGTTTACAAGATGGGCTATCTTCAAGAGGAATTGAAATATGGAAATCATGATCCTTATATTGATCCAGGTTGATATCAGTGGCCATCCACCTTTTCCAACTGGCTCAAAACATTTTTTTGGCAATTTTGGTAATTTACTATTTTTAGCAGTTTTTAACTTTCAGGGCCATTTTGAGGGCTTGAATGAAGGTTTTTCGGAATCGAGCTTCTCAATGATAGCCGAAGGCTTTGATTGAGCCACAAAAATAAATCTCTTTGACGATACCTTTCGAACAAGCTATCGTGCACCTTGTATGCCAAAGTTACGCCCTCGAGAAGTTGATACACCAAACTACCCAAAACGGGGTCCACAAAACTGTTGGCTTTTCATCTTCTGGGGTTAGGGTTTTGGATTTTCTTTATGATAAAAAGTGTTGGATTACTGAAAGCGGGGGGGGTGAATTAGTAATAGTGTAATTATAATCATTTTTCTTCAAATGTTATATCAATGTAGAATTATTATCCAATAATGAGCGATAAGAAATAAACAATCACATACATACACAGTACACCAGTTTTTTACGTGGAAACCCAAATCGGGAGAAAACCACGGAATGCTTTTTCATATATGTTTTGAAGAATTGCATTCATTGGAAGCATCAACTTCCTTTGTTTTCCAGCTACAACTGGAAGGAGGCTCCAACCCCCTAGTTTCTCAGGCTACAACCTGAGGGAAGCTCCAACTCCCCAATTCTCTGGCTACAACCAGAGGGAGGCTACAACCCCCTATGCTCTCCGACTACAACTGGAAGGTGGCTACAACCACCTGTCCTTGCCCCGTCCTGCCACCCTGAAGTAGAAGTAGAATGATGGAACCACTGTCACACTATCACTGTGACATATACCATTGTAAACCTGTACCAATAAATCTGAACCATGCATCAACCTGTACCTCAACCTGTAATCAAACTGTACCATAAACAAGTGCATCAACCATGCACCAACCTGTACCAAACAACCTGTAATCAACTTGTACCATGTATGTACCAATCATGTGTCAACTAATCATCAACATGTACCAACATCATCAACTATACACCTCATGTATGTGCCAACTCATCAACTGCTTGTCTCAACCATGTACTCAACATGTACCTCAATCAAAAGCCCTCATCGATTTTATCATACAAATCTTATTTTTAGCTCTGTAATAGACTAGTTTTGGATTAGTCAACAACCCTTACTTGAAATAATCATAACTTTGTACTTGTAATGAATAAAGATATGAAACTGATAAAAAATGTTCTTTAGTGTGTTTTCTACAATTCCTGCAGGTGTCACTACTTGGAACCTCTTAGAAAAGGATTTATAGCAAAAATGACACACCTTGTTGAATTCTGACTTATTCTAGAGAGCGACCTTGTAGAGCATGCTCCACATAGAATATTTCTTTAATTGATTTGAAACTGTTACACAACATACTACATACTGTACCCTAACCAACACATTTGGTCTCACGGAATTTGGATATGTTATGAAGAAGTTATGATATTTTTATCCGAAAGACCTGTTTTTGACTAGTTTCAGGACTAGCCACAAACCCTATTTTCCATGGAGTGTAAATCCCAAAATACAACGACCCACAAGCTGAATTTTTTACCACAGATACTTGGATATGTTTTTTCAATGGAAAAGAAATTTCAGGATCTGAATCATTATATAAAAAAAGTTATAGCGAAAATGGTGAGATGACCCGTAAATAACATACCTTAGAAAACACCATCAAAAGAATTTATCCTTCCTTTCATTTCGGCCTTCTTTTCTTCACCTTCACTCAGAATTCCGTATGGCGAAAATGGTGAGATGACCCGTAAATAACATACCTTAGAAAACACCATCAAAAGAATTTATCCTTCCTTGCATTTCGACCTTCTTTTCTTCACCTTCACTCAGAATTCCGGTTTAGATATCCTTGGTTACCTCAGACACCTATAGATATTCAATATTCTCAAGTGTGTGTTAAATGAAAGAGCCTTGCCTCTTATTTATACTCTCCAAGTAGCTTCCTTAAAAACATCTTCTAGGTCACTTGGCCGACTTTCCTTATTTTAGGGTTAACCCACTTTTAATTTCTCCATTAAATTTATTATTGAAATAATTTATTTTGTATTCACTTTGAATTATAATACACTCATCACTTAACTTTATTATTTACCTTCTAAAAACCCTTAAACCACTTTGACTACTTTGACCTTTTGAGGCTTCTAGATGACATGTGAGGGTCCTCCAACTTCGTAAGGCCATAAATTTCAAACCGTGAGGAGCTATGTGACGTTCCACATACCACTAGAAATGGAATGACATGTACTATCCATATAGAATAGTATTATCTAAAAATATATCATAACTCATATCGTTACCCATAAAACAAACTTGGGTCCATTACCCAAACCTCGGGTCTCCAACTTCTCATGGCCATAACTCTCTAACCGTGAGGAGTTATGTGACGTTCCACATACCACCGGAAATGGCATGAAAAGAACTATTCATCTAGGATATTTTCCTTGAGAAATTCACTATCCTTCATCTCATTATTCCACAATTAAGCATGGGTTCTCTTACTCCGCAAAGTGTCTTCCCGTGAGGGATTTCACCATAAGGGGACCGCTTTGGAGTTCATCCATATTTACTTCTTATCAACCATGGAAAAACAATAATGAGTCATATTTACATCAAACAATATTAGGTCCATTACCCAAACCTTTATGCTATGGGGTTTTCTTCAAGGGTTGACATCAATGACAACCAACCTTAATCAACAAGAAGGCCTTTGGAGTCTCATTGTAAAATCATCTTCTTGCGAATGCGAGTAGCCATCACATCTCTTCTCAGAGATAAGCTGCCCCCATTCTAGCGAGACTTTCACTTTGTATTTTTATAGTCTTTGTACATTTTCGCTCATTAATAGAAAATTGTGTATTATTGTATCTCTGTATTTATGGTTGCATCTTTGATACATTTCTATTATATTATTGGATATTCGAGATATCTCTATACATTTATTTATTTTATCTCTGTTCTTATTTCGTGTCGAAAATAATCCAGATTAGTGGTATTAGAGCAGGCTGCTCTTGATCGTTTTTTAGTGCATGTCCTCGACGGGGTCTGAGTATAGCAAGTTGGGTCTCGATCTCTTCTCTATTAAGGACAATCGTTCTCACACAACCAAGAAACCATCAATGGCGGAAGAAAAAAAAATGAAAGAATAGACGATTCTATCAATTTGTTGCTTGAGGAAGCTCTCACGCGACAGAGGGACGAAATGATGGAGAATTTTTCCCACATCCTTCAACGCCTTCTGATAACATCAGGCACATCTTCATCAAGAGACCACTTTGGAGGCACCTCGCCTTTCAAGGTACATGTCAATTTTGATATTCCTATATTTGAAGATCAAATAGATGCGGATGCCCTAGACAAATGGTTAAATCTGTTAGAAGGTTATTTCTCTGTTCACAATTTTTTCGACAGAGAAAAGATCATCTTCGCGCTCCTTAAAGCTATCTCCCATGTCAAACATTGGTGGGAAACTTATTGGGAGAGAAGTTCCACAAAAGAGTCTGGAATATATGGGGTCGATCCCACTTGAGAATTTTTTTTGTGGACGCGGTAAATGAACAATATTACCATGTTGGAAATTATGAGGACCGGTATATGAGATGGACCACACTGGGACAGGAGAGGGGCCAAGTAGTTCCAGAGTTCACCAATACCTTCTATACCTTGCACACCAAGATGGGTATCAAAGAATCTGAACGACATTTGGTTCTAAAATACCATGGGGCTCTACACAGATACATCCAAATTGAAATGGATTTTCTGGACATCTCATCACTTGGTGTTGCTTATCAATACATTGTTAAAATCGAGCAGAAATTTAAGCACCAGAAAAAATGAGAGTTCGGGTCTGCAAATCCGCAACAACCAAAGTATGATAAAGACGACCCTAACAATCAGTCTCTCAAAAACTAGTCCAAGCCACAAGAAAAGAAGGGTCACGGGAAGAAAAAGAAGGGCACCGAAAAATGGTGCGATTTCCACAAAATCCCCTGGCACAACACCGATGAATGTCGCTCAAAACAGTCATTGGTGGCTAAGATCAAAGCCAAGGAGCCGAACCCTAATTCATAATCTGATTATGAAAATACTGGTAAAATATAGATCATCGACGCAGACCCTAGTGCTATTGTCGCGACCGCAACAATTCAACCAGAAGAACCAACGGATCCAGAAGAGGGGGAGCGCCTTTTTCATTCACAGATGTGGGTGAAGGGGACCCCGCTGCATTTTATTGTTGATAGCGGAACCCAGAAGAACCTCATCTCAACATAGGCCATCAAACAATTGGGATTGTCGACAACACCACACCCACAACCATACAACATCGGTTGGCTTCGCCAGGGACAAGATATTCGTGTCAACCAACAATTCCGATTGTCATACGCCATCCTACCCTTCAAGGAAAAGGTATTATGTGATGTTGCCCCATTAGATGTCTGTGATGTTCTCTTGGGCCAACCATATATGTGGAAATGCTATGTTGTTTATGAGTCTCGACCCTGTAGTGTCATTGTTTCTCTAGGGGGTCATCTCTACAGAATACCAGAGGTAGTTCCGACTACCATTCCATCTAAACAGTGCCACAATGTAGTATCTCATATTACAAAATTTAGCTTCTTCACAATCTGTTCAAAAGGGGAATCGAAGGATATTGCAACCACTACAACCTTAGCCTAAACACCTTTCCAACAGAAGTAGGTCAACAAGATTGCAACAAAACACAAAGATTCCTTCTGCACAAAAACATCTCATGTAGTCTGACTGGTTAAAAAGGTCCAACCCTTCCAGCCACAAGTTGATGACAACCTTCAACAAGCTAAGCAACACAACTTCTCCAACAAGGCAAGCAACTCATCAAGATGCATATTTAGCAAAGGCTTTTCCCTCTCTCCTAGGCACTCAACGCAATGTAGACTATTGCTTCCTAAAGAGGTATGATTGATCTAGGTGGATATCGGTGGCCACCCACCTTTTCCAACTGACTCAAAACGTTTTTATGGCAATTTTGGCAATTTACTATTTTTAGCAGTTTTTAACTTCCTGGGCCATTTTGAGGGCCTGAATGAAGGTTTTTCAGGATATAGCTTCTCAATGGTATCCGAAGTCTCTAATTGAGCCCCCAAAATGAATCTCCTCGATGATACATTTCCAACGAGCTATCGTTCACCCCAAACGTAGATCGTATGCCAAAGTTACGCCCCCGAGAAGTTGATACATCAAACTACCTAAAACAAGGTCCACAAAACTGTTGGATTTTCATCTTCTGAGGTTAGGGTTTTTGATTTTCTTTATGATAAAAATGCCTTTGGAACCTCATTGTAAAATCATCTTCCTGCGAATGCGAATAGCCGTCACATCTATTCTCAGAGATGCGCTGCCACCATTCTAGGGAGTCTTTCACTCTGTGTTTTTACAGTCTTTGTACATTTTCGCTCTTTAATAGAAAATCGTGTATTACTTTATCTCCATGTTTATGGTTGCGTCTCTGATACATTTCTATTATATTATTGGATATCCGAGATATCTCTTTACATTTCTTTATTATATATCCGCTCTCTTTTTGTGCCAAAAATAATCCAGATCATATATGGTCCACATGAAGGAAATGGATCAATACCAACAATGCAAGAAGAGGGAAAATATTTTTTCCTCAAGGAGGAATATGAAGTTGTAGGTTTATGGTCATCTAAGTATACAAATCATATGATAATTCTTCTGACATGCAACGAGAAAAATAAGAAAGAATTTATGAAAAAGAATACAATCTCATGGAGGAAACTCATAAGTTGATACATGGTCTTTCCCTTCCACCTTTTTATTTCTCTGTTAATAGGGCTCATCCTCCATTGGAGTCTTTTGATTGTGGTGTCGCCAGGTGAATGATCTGCAACCACACTTTTGTGTCTAAATCTCGTTCACCATCAAGAGCTAGCTCTGATCGTTGTTGTTCTCTCATGGAAATATTTCTTCGTTACTTTGTTCTCTGGCAACGATGCCAAAATATGTTATCCCTAAATTTGACCCTTGACTGCAATAGGGCAAGCTAGGGAACCTTAATAGTTGCAATGGTGGTTTGATTGAAAGGTGGATCAAGTGGGATGAGAAGGAAAAAGTGTCTAGCAAAGGAAATCAGGCTCAAATCCAACTAGAAGGATAACATCTCATAGGTCAAAGGCAAGTTAATGGACAATAGACAGTTGAAAAGATAACATGAAATGGAAGAAGGTGACATTTAAATGAATATATAGGCCCTGCAATCTGCTCATCCTTATACATTCATGGAGAAGATATTAAGATCAAAATGCCATTTTGATCTTAATCATAATATCTAAAAATAAATCATAGTTTGCAGGCAATAAACAACAAAATATCTGCTGCTACTAAATCTGAAATTGTATAATGATTAGTGCATCACAAAATCATCTTTGAAAATAGATAAGATGAAGGAAAACTAGTATGGAAAATAAACACAAGTAAATTGTTCATTACTTGATGCTCTGAGCATGATAATGCTGGAATTAAATACAATATAGTTTTACATGAATAATCAAAGACTCAGACCTATGCTCCTTCAACTGTCAAACCCCTAGCCCTCACGGGCCTTCAGAACCCCCTGATCATCTTATTTTTTTACAATTTATATCTCCTATTACAAATATTAGATCCCAAATTAATGGATCAAAATCCCCTTTCCAATCAAACATAGAAAGCAATTACAAAATATAGGTTCTGATAACTAAAAGATAAGATCTGAGATAAATCCAATATCCTATTTTAGGGCTTTGCTTTGAATGATCTAGATTCGATTCCAAGTGAACTAGAAATAGGCCATTTGAGTGCCAAAAATTCACCAAAAGTTAGAACTGGTTTTCAAAATTAAGCTTATGAGTGCTCAAGCAGGCTCAAAATATACTATGCAACCTGTCACTTATTTTCTTCAGGAAATATTTCAAGAAAATATATTTGAGACTTCTTCAATCTTTGATCATTCTGCCTTCAAATCCGGATACAATCCACCATGATTATGCACCAATAGAGAACCTTCGATTCTCCAACAACTTTGTAAGATTCAATTGGCTTGGCTTCACTCTTTCTCCAATCATTATGGTGAGTACCAACATCAGGAGCAAACTAAAGGAACACACAACCTTCCTCTCTCAATGAGGATTTGATTTTATTTGCAATCCTCCTCTAAAAGAGATGTGCATTATAAATGATCACAGTTATGTAGTCTTGATGATGCCTCTCAATAACCCTCATAACTTATCTGCTTCCAGTTGAAACGACTACCATTTGAATACTACTTACTATTATTTTGACTTGACATATCTGATAGATACCTTTTTCTAATATACATGCTCATGACAATTACAACAATGATAGTGATGATACAATTAAAATTTACAAGCACCACGTTTGCATGCTAAGCCAAGTCATGATCAATCTAAGCTTGAATGACTTTGTTCTATGTTTCCTGACTTAGTATGACCCCTTTTTTCATATTGTGGTTTGTAGATGGTAATTTAGATTTATGTATTGTCGAGACCTGAGATTTGTCTAAATGTTTTCAAGTTGTAATATATGCAGTATGTTTGAATCCAAATGTGTAGTGTGGGACATGCCATAGACACTTCAGGGACTAGATCGACTATGAAACAAACATATAATGAATAATTCTCTCACAATCTTTCATATCAAGATCTCAATATGCATTCATGAGTAGATCATAACAATATGCTCAGATAGAGACCGCAACACATGAATCCAACAGTGTTGGCTCTCCTTTCTCTATCCCACACAAACTTGATGTCGACCAAAGCATATCTTCATCCTCACTTCGATCTCGGGCAGCTAGATAGCTTGAATATGTGTTGTAGATAGTAAATACATGTCAACAAACCTTTTAATTCATTCATCAACTTGAAATATCAGATTCCGAGATAGAATTCATTCACTTGGGGTGCTGACACTTGACTGGTTTGCTAGATCATTTGAGAGATGCAACATAAGTTGTCACGAACTCATGAGGGGAAACATCTTTTATTGTGCATGCCATTGTCATGGATTGAACGTAACACTTGTATTGACACTTGTTATTTGGTTTATGAGCACTAGAGTGCTTTTATATGAACTTATGGCATTACGTGGGCCTCTTTCTTTGAAACTCCTCTAATGCTATCCCGCTGGCACAGAGACACACCCATTGATACGATCTCATTATTGTGTAGTGTATTCATTTTCAACATTTGACCTTGGCGAGCTTCGATGCTGTGATGATGTGAACAACATGCCCATCATCTCAATCATCGTTACCTCCATCACTAGTAATCGTAATCACTGTGAGCAACCCATGACCTGGTTCATCAATAAACCTTCCACAAAACTATGCAAATTATATCCCACATGGACGATGAAAAGGTATTTGAAAGAGCTTATATGTAGTGGGGTATATTAAATCTATCAACAAGTAGTGCATGTTAGCTTGGCCCCTTGTGGGCTCCCTCCTCGGTGCTTAATGACATGTGAAATCAGATTGGCCTTGACACTAGGCTCCTTGCAATTTTGTTTGTGCATGCGCTGCAAAAAACTCCTTGCTTTCGGTAGCACGCTTGTCTCTGTCACATGCACTGCCAGAACTTGACACAAAATTAAAAAATTTAAGCCTGTAGATCTAGGTACTAACAATATATATGAATTTTGTTCGTGCATGCGCTGCAAAAATTCCCTGCTTTCGATAACACGCTTGTCTCTGTCACATGCACTGCCAGAACTTGGCACAAAATTAAAAAATTTAAGCCTGTAGATCTAGGTACTAACAATATATGAATGATAAGATAAAATGATTTACATTGAATGGGGCCCTTATTTTAAACATGGTTTACAAGGTGCCTCTTTTCCTTTTTACAAAGAGTTGTGTGCTTTTTGTTTATTTATTACTATTTTATTCATTTATTTATGTGTGAGTGTGTGTGTGTGTGTAACATTGCCACCTTTTTTAATATGCTTCATCCTTGAAGTGTTGTTATTTGATTTCGTTATCTTGATATTGGATGAGTTAATGTTTGTAGCTATCATATTAGTGATGGATTCCTTTATAAGAATTTTGTACTTCCCAAATGCAACTAAATGCAGTGATCTAACCACATCTCCATCTTCTAAATTCAATGAAAACTTAATGTCTCTATAGCTCCACTTTCCCAAGTCACCTATTTCAGACAATGATGACTCATTTCCCCTCCAAAATTGCTTGGAGGCCTTATACTTCTTTGGAGTAATCATTATCCTTCTTTGGTGTAATAATTTTTTGTTGAAATTGGCTAAAAAACCTCCTCTCTTTTCTCTGAAAGAATTTTCTTGTCACGATCTTCCCTATTTTTATACTCAATATTTGTCTTTACTTCTTGTGTTGCATATGGATCATTTGGAGGAGCCTTGCTTGCATATTTTTTGAATGGATGATTTGTTCCTTCAGATGTCTTCTTATAAACCCACACCTTAATTTTCATCATAGGAGTCAACTCCATGTCAACTATGAATATGGTAACTAGAGAAATGTTCCTAACTTTCACCTCACCCATTAATGAGGTTGCACTTTTTACAACTATTGATTTTACTTGTGTTCGCCTCGAAAATCTATTTAGCTATGATACAAAATGCAACATAAAAACTCAATATTGATTTCCAAGATTTGATATATATATATATATATAATGAATAAAAATATCAATGATAAGATGAGATGATTCACAATGAATGGGCCCCTACTACAAATATAGTTTGAGGTGCCTCTTTGCCTTTTCACGAAGAGTTGTGTCCTTTTGTTTATTTATTGATTACTTATGCATATATACTATTTTATTTATTTATTCCTATTTTTATTATATATATAACAACAACTGAATACATAACCTTAGGGTATTTTTATTATTATCATGAACTAATCTCTCGCACAATATTGTTCAACTTAAGAAGGGCCACAAAGTCACTAGTCCCCATTGTTTATATTGTAAAAATTTTCTTGTAGAAAAACTTATAGGATACCATTGACTTGTTGTGCACCTTGAAGCATATCCCATATTTTTTTATTGCATGTTTTCATGAATGGAATCCTCTCCCCTCCCCTTGTTTGGCATGAATCACTGCAATACCTCTAGAGTTACATGACCCAATACCAATTTTATCATCACTAAAATGGCAAGGAGTGTAGATTTTAACCTTGTACAATATTTACTGCAAACACATTTTCACTAAAAGAACATAAAATATACAATGGAAAATACAAACATTACACAGATATTTTTCCCCTGGAAACCCATACCGGGAAAACCAACATATTCTATATTAATTCATAGCAATACATTGTTTACAATACAATATACATATAAGAGCCAGCGACATCCAAAACCCTAACCCAATGACTTGGATTAGTCAACAACGCTAATTCCTTAACTGGAAATAGAAATTCATCGGCAAAAACCATGTGCCAAAAAATTGCCCAACAATGGACACGAAAATCGAGGAAACACGAAAAACGAGGAAAAAATACGATGCCTGCAATGAATATAACACATACCCAACATTCTTCCACTTGTTGTTTTCTTTGCATACAGGGGGTTGCAGGATTACATAGTCAACAATCCAGAGCAACAATGCCCATGGATCCTCTACACCAAGAGAACTTCTCAGTGCTCACATATTTTGTCAATGAATCTGCAACATTCTTCAAAGTGTCCACCTTCATCATCAATACTTTCTTTTCTTCAACCATGTCTCTCACAAGGTGATATTGAATATCAATATGCTTTGTATTTGAATGATAAGCCAAGTTCTTCGCCAAAAAAATTGCACTCTGACTGCCACAATCTATCCTTACAGCTTGCTGTACCAATCCAATACATGAACACAATATTTGTAACCATACTGCTTCCTTACTTGCATGAGTGGCTACCATGTATTCAACTTTTGTAGTTGAAAGTGCCACTACAACTTGTCTTTTTCTCATCCAACTTATCGCTCCTCCAAACAGGGTAAACACATACCCACTTGTAGATCTCCTACGATATAGATCTCCAGCCCAGTTTGCATCCACAAAGCCATGTATATCCACCACTCTGTCTAATCCTGGTCTTCCTTGGTAGCACAATCCATAGCTAGCAGTGCCATGCAAATACCTGGAAACCCTTTTTACTATTGTCCAATGCTCCTTCCCTAGTTTTGACATATACCTGCTCAGAACTCCCACTACATGTGCAATCTCCGGTCTAGTACATACCATTGCATACATCAAACTGCCAATTGCACTCGCATATGGAACATGAGACATGTCCTCCTCCTCTTCCTATGTCTCGGGACACTGATCCACAAACAACTTTACACCAACTTGAATAGGAACCTTGACCGATTTACATTCATGTATATTAAACCTGTGCAATATTGTCTCGACATATTTTTTCTGATTTAACCAGAGTTTCCTCTTTTTCCGATCTCTTTTAATTTCCATGCCCAAAATGAAATTTGAAGCACCGAGATCCTTCATGTCAAATTTAGAGGACAATTGAGTTTTCACATCCTGGATAATCTCCTTGTTGTTTCCTATCAACATGTCATCCACATACAAGACCAAATAAATCAAATGATCACTAATTAATTTAAAATACACACAATGATTCTCTTTGCTTCTTGTGCAGCCAAGTCCCAGCATATAAGTATCAAATTTTTGATACCATATCCTTGGTGATTATTTTAAACCATACATGGAATTTTTCAGCTTGCATACCAACTCCTTCTTTCCCTTCACAACAAAACCTTTTGGTTGCTTCATATAGATTTATTCTTCCAGATCCCCATGAAGGATTGTTGTCTTCACATCTATCTGTTCTACTTCAAAATCAAATGCAACAATACTAGATAACATAAATCTTATAGAGGTTAACTTGGCAACATGAGAAAAAATCTCACCAAAATCAATTCCCTCAACCTGGGAATAACCCTTTGCTACTAACCAAGCTATGCATTTCTCTACTTTTCCTTCTTCATTCAACTTCTTTTTAAATACTCATTTTTTTCCAATGGGCTATTTCTAGTCGACAACTCCACTAGATCCGAAGCCTCATTCTTATCCAAGTCTACCATTTCTTCATCCATGGAATTTTTACAAAGATTTCCATCCTATGAATCCAATACTGTTAGAAAAACAGGACCGCGGAGCAATAAAATAAAAAAAATGCGGAAATAAAACACAGAAGATACACAATACAAGAGAGACACAGATTTATGTGGTTCACCCAGTGTGGGCTACGTCCACCAGAGAAATTGCCAGGTCCTTTCTTTATTATTATCCAGCAAAATGAAGGGATACAACC
>ML808079.1:61280-87812 GCA_009831015.1 Picea engelmannii
AAAACCCTAACATAATCTCTATCGTTAGATCTGCGACCTTATAATGAACGGTCCAGATTTACAATGAAATTACAATATACTTTTACAAGGCAATTTTTGCTTCGGGGGCTTCGCCCCCGAACCCCCATCGGGGGACGCTGCCCTTGAACCCCCGTTGGGGGCCCGCTTTCCCCCAGACCCCCCAGCTAGGGGGATAGCCCCCCTGGACTCCGCAGAGGGGGTACCCCCCCTTTGCACTCTCCCGCGTGGAAGAGTGTACATACTTCTGGGGTGTAAATACTTCATGGGGTATAAACACGACTGAAAGTAAAATACCTCTAAATCAGGAAGATAATCAGGCTCCACAACCAACAAATACCTCCCTGACAGTTCTAGGATCATCGTCAATAATAGACAAAGAAAAATTTGAACAAAAATCAGATGGAGTATACCTTTCTGGTATCCTTCTTTCTTGAACCGATCTCCTCAATACTAGAGTATGAGGATCTTCTTCTTCTGATTCCTGTTCTTCTGTAGAGTCTAATTCATCATCCTTTAAATCAAACTCTATTTTCTCTGGTTCTTCCTTACTTGGTAGGACTTCCTGTTTAACAACATCCTTCATTTATCTAAATACCGCATCTCGGCTATACACTACCTTCTTAGTTTCTGGGTTCCAAAGCTTATAACCTTTGAGACCATCTTTATATCCAATAAAGATACACTTTTCAACCTTCTTATCTAGCTTACTCATGTTTTCCTTTGGAACATGAACATATGCATCACAACCAAATACCTTGATATGTGTGAGAGAAGGTTTCTTACCAGTCCATACCTCTTGTGGAGTCTTTTCATCCAACGCTGATGAGGGTGATCTGTTGACTACGTAACATGCAGTACCCACTGCCTCTACCCATAATTCTTTCCCTAACCCAACACCATTGAGCATGCACCTTGCTTTTTCCATCAACATCCTGTTCATCCTTTCTGTAACTCCATTATGTTGAGGTGTATATGGAGTAGTCTCCAGCCTTGCTATACCACACTTCTTATAAAACTCTTCAAATTCATTCTCTTAGAATTATCCGCCAATATCTATCCTTGACACCTTAATTATTTTCTTTGTTTGATTCTCAACAAGATCCTTAAACTCTTTAAACTGATACAGGTCCAAAAACATCACCGTGAACTAGCTATAAAATTCCTTCTATCCTCGTTGCACCAGAGGGGAATCTTACCTGATTTTGCTTCCCATATACACAATGTTCACAGAAATCAAAATCCTGAGAGCAGTTAGACATACCTTCAACCATACCTTTACCATGTAGTAGTCGAAGTCCCTTCTCTTCGATATACCCCAATCTTTGATGCCACAACATAAACTTTTCCCCAGAGATTGTAGGAGTTATTTCTTCTTCAACTCCAATACCAGGAACAATGGAACTATTACACCCATCACTAATAGTTCTTCCTTGCATCTTATACAGAGTTCCAAACCAAACTCCTTTCAACAACACTAATGCTCCTTGAACCATCTTGCATGTTTCCTTTTGAAATATTGTTTTTACCCTTGCATCATCCATTTTTCTTACATAAATCAAATTTCTAGTCAAACCTGGGATGTGAAGAACACCACAAAGTGTTCTAATCCTTCCATCTATGAGCCTCAACTTGAATTTTCCTCATCCTATGATTTTGGTTGTCAAATCATCACCTATTTAAAAAATACCTCCATCATACCTTTCATATTCATAGAACCACTCCCTGTGGGGAGTCATATGAAAGGATGCACCTGAGTCAACCAACCATGCCTGATGATATGCATGTGTGCTTGAAGAAGCCAAGTACACATCCCTTCCTTCTTCCTTGGAGGTCTTTTCTTCTGTAAAAGGAGATTCTTCATATCCCTTATTTTTCTCAACTTTGGATCTACACTGCTTCTTCTATTGCCCTTCTTTTCCACATCTCCAACATACCTTTACAAAATTTTTGGGAGATTTATATCTACCCTTAGACTTAGATCTCCGACTTGAGAACTTAGATCTATTTCTTTCCTGAGAGCGTCCTCTTGCAAATAATGCATCTATGCTCTGTCCTTCCATATTCTTCCATCTCATCTCCTCCGACAAAAAGGATGACACCACTTCATCAAACTTCAAGGAAATTGTATTACTACCTATGGCCACAACTAGACTATCCCACGAGTCTGGTAAATAACACAATAAACTGATACACTTATCTTCATCTAGAATTTTAATCTCAATAGATACTAACTGACTTACCACAGTATTGAAAGCGTTCAAATGATCTTCCACCGAGTCTCCATTTCTCATCCTCAGATTATACAACTTCTTTCTCATGAATAGTTTATTTACTAGGGACTTAGACTTATACAAATTCCCCAACTTATCCCATAAATCCTTGGTTGTAGATTCCTCTGAGACATTCAATAATACTGAATCCGAGAGACACAGTCGGATTGTGCTCTTCGCTTTCCGATCCAACTTTTTCCAGTCATCCGCTGAAGTTCCTGTAGGTGTAGTATCGGGATCTACCGCGATCCACTGATCTCTATCCACCAACAGATCTTCCATCTTGAGCTTCCAGAACTCAAAAAGTTTCCCATTAAACTTCTCGATATCCATGTTCGGATTGTTAGAATATAGAGGATTGTTCTTTTTTAACCATCGACAATACCCTCGTCACCCAACCACAGGCCGAAGCCACCCGGTGAGCACCTTGACCTTGACCGAGAAGAGAATCCTGGTAGCAATCAATAGCCAAGAGAGGCTAAATGAACCAAACAAGAAAATAGAAACTAAACTGAACAGATGATCCCACCCAGAAGCTAGCACACCACTTTCCATCTCTCCCAGAAAACTTGCGCACAAAACTGCTGCTGCCTGCAACTGCCTGCACAGATTTAGCTCTCACTGCAACTGCTGAGATGTGAAATAATGAAACTAGCGCCCCGTATTTATAGTGGACTGGCTAGACTAACTGGGGCCCACTTCTCCTTCTGGGCATCAATAAATTCAATTTAAATATATTTGTTCAGCCGACAACTTGTCTAGGGTTTCCTTCAATTCTTTGCTTCCTTTCGGAGGATTCTAGTCTCATCATAGGTCACAATAGAGGTTCATACCTCCCGAAGCTACCATAATATTAACACTCCCTCCTATATAGGGAGGTATGGTCTTGAGCACAACAGACCATTCAATTGGTAGCACCATGAGCACCTGTCATTATTATCCGACTGGATAATCTCCTATGACAACTGGTACAATATCAATTAATAGAACACACCTGTGTCTATTCCAGTAGTACACAACTACTTAGACTTGTGAAACACAATCACAAACAATAACATATCTACTGTCATTCATTCTTCATAACAAATATCTGATAGAAACCTGCATGGAAACAATGTTATGACAAAAACTGAATCATCTGGACCAATCTTTCACTCACATCTGTGAGATCTGAAAGAGTGTCTGCCCTCAGTATAGAACATCAATAATAATCATTTAGGACAATCTTTCACTCATGTCTGTGAGGTCTGAAAAAATGTTTGTCCTCAATATAGAATATCAATAATGGGCTATCTGCCCCATTCTTCTCAACCAAGGAAGAAGAATTGTATCTGATTTCTGAGCCTGGACCATTTCTCACCCCGGGCCATTCCTTTGACACTAAACAAAGTGTAGCCTAGAGAGAATGAGTCTTCCCTCGAGAAATGTTTGGACCATTCCTTACCCTGGGCCATTCCTCTGACACTAAGCAAAGTGTAACCTGGAGGGAATGAGTTTGCCCTAAGGAATGACTATCCTGGACTATTACCCACCCTGGGCCATTCTTCCAACACTAAACAAAGTGTAACCTGGAGAGAATGAGTCTGCCCTCAAGGAATAACTGTCCCTGATTTCTGAGCCTGGACTACTCCCCACCCTGGGCCATTATTCCGACACTAAACAAAGTGTAACCTGGAGAGAATGAGTCTGCCCTCGAGGAATAACTATCCGGACCATTCCCCACCCTAGGCCATTCCTCCGACACTAAACAAAGTGTAACCTGGAGAGAATGAGTCTGCCCTCGAGGAATGTCTGTCCTGCATCAACCTCCAAAACGGATGATTCTTCGAAACTGCTCACAACTGTGAACTTCGAAAGAATGACTGCCCGACGAGGCGGACCATTCTACTTGAACACTACTCAGAGTGACTGCCAAGAAGAATGACTGTCCTAGACCACTCCCGATAATGAGAAGTCGCTGTCTATGATACATCAACAATCGGTCTGCCTCCCATGTTAACTACAATGGGAAGTCATTGTCTGTCAGAAATCTCAATCCACTTTCCGAACAGGAAAGCATCTATCCAATCTGGACTATTACAAAGATAAATAATATTTTCAATGCTCCCTCCTAACTGGAGAGTTATTTTTATCACAAAATAAATGTTTTTCAAGAATATTTTTGCGTACCTTCTCTATCCTAGAGAATCTTCCCTTTCAGCTAAGGGATTTATTTCCACGATACCCATCTTCTCTTGGAAATATGCAAACTTGATTCTGGAAAGAGGTTTTGTTAGGATGTCTACTGTCTGCTCATCAGTGGGGATATACTCGAGCTTTACCTCTCCTTCCTGTAATTTATCTCGGATAAAGTAGTATTTGATCTCAATGTGCTTCGACCTTTCATAAAACACTAGATGCTCGGATAATCTTATACAACTCTGATTATCACAATATATTGTGGTCGATTCTGGAGTCTGATCAAATAAATCGTATATGAACTTCCTTATCCATACTTCTTCTCTACATGCTTCACAAGTTGCCATATACATTGCTTCTGCTGTACTGAGTGCGACAAACTTCTACTTCCTGCTGCTCCAAGATATCATAGCGGAGCCCAAGCTGAAACACATACTTGAAGTACTCTTTCCGTCTTCTACACTTCCTGCCCAATCAAAGTCTGTGAATCCATGAAGTTGGATATCAATGGATGCGGTATATCTTAAGCCATAGTTTATTGTCCCACAAATATATCTTAGGACATGCTTTGCAGCTATCCAATGCTCTTGTCTAGGTTCCACCTGGAACTGACTTAATGTATTTACAACAAAGAAAATATCTGGTCGAGTATTTACCAAATACATCAATGATCCAATTAGCTACTGATATATATATGGATCTACTAGATTGGAATCTAGGAGTTTCACTTTTCTTATATTTGCATTCATAGGAGTGTCCATGGACTTACAGTCCATCATTCCAAACTTCTGAAGGATGTTTATTGCGTATTTTCCTTGTCCAAGGAATACTTCACCATGCTTCTGCCATACTTCTAGTCCCAAGTAATAATGCATGAGACCTAGATCTTTGTTATCAAATTCAGAGGCTAAATCCTTCTTGCACTGGATGATTAGAGATTCTTCATCTATTATGAATAGATCATCAACATATAATAGTAGAATTACAGGTGCATTTTTCACGACTTTGTAGTAAAGGTTTGGATCTGCATGACTCTTGGAGAAACCAAGTCTAGTTAGATAGCTGTCCATTCTAGTGTACCAAGCCCTTGGAGCTTGCTTGAGTCCATATAGAGCTTTCTTTAGTCTGCAAACGTGAGTGTCTCTGGAATGTACCTTGAATCCTTGAGGTTGTTCAATATATACTTCTTCTTCAATAGCTCCGTTGAGAAAGGTTGTCTTTACATCCATCTGGTGTAGATTCCATCCCATGGAAGTGGCAAGAGATATGATAGCTCTGATGGAGGTATGCCTTGCCACCAGAGCAAAGGTTTCATCATAATCTTCTCCCTCCTTCTGGGAGAACCCTCTCGCCACGAATCTTGCCTTATATTTATCCACGCTTCTGTCTACTGCATGTTTGATCTTGTATACCCATTTTGAAGTTACAACTGATTTCTCTTTAGTTCTGGGTACAATTTCCCATACTTCATTTTTCATAATGGACTGATGTTCTTCTGCCATAGCTTCTTTCCATTGTCCCTTTTTAACTGCTTCTTCAAATGTAGTAGGTTCTTCATCTAGAATCTTTGTCACGTATGCTGCATAACTTGAGAATCTTTTCGGTCTTATAGTCTTCTTGGATGTTCCTTCTGGAACCTTGATTCTTTTTGCGTCTTGTAAGGTGGCTTCAAGACAAGCTGGTCATTTCTTGTTCTCTGGTATATTATCTAGATCAATGTTCTCACATATCTCCATAGGATGATCAGGTTGATCCTTTTCGTTATTTTCACCTTCTGTGTTTTCTTCATTTGGTTCTTCAATTTCTTCTTCTTCTATAGTTTCTTCAATAGATTTTATGAAGTCCATTCTTTCATTGAATGTTACGTCTCTGCTTACTTCTATCTTGTGTTGATCTGGAATATATATTCTGTAGGCTTTGGATGAATCACTATATCCCACGAATATCCCCTTCTTTCCTAAGGGTTCTAGTTTATTTATTTTATCTTTGGGAATATGAGAATAAACTTGACATCCAAATATTCTTAAGTTTTCTATGTTAGGTTTCTTACCTGAGAATGCTTCTTCTGGTGTCAGTCCTTCAATATGCGATGAGGGCTTCTGTTCTGTACGTATATTGCCGTCATTGCTGCTTCTCCCCATAGAAACATGGATAGATCTTGATCGTTTAATAGGGATTTTACTGTTACTTCAATAGATTTGTTCTATCTTTCTTCTACACTATTTTGTTGAGGATTATGAGGAACAATCAGCTCCCTCCTAATCCCTGCTGATTTGCAGAATGCAACGAACTCCTTCGAGGTGTATTCTCCTCCATTATCTGTTCTTAATGTCTTGATCTTCTTGTTTGTAAGGTTTTCTATTTCTGCCTTGAATTCTTGGAACTTGTTGAATACTTCATCTTTTGACTTCAGTAGGTATAGCCACGTCTTCCTTGAATAGTCATCTATGAATGTTATGTAGTAGAGAGATCCTCCTAAAGATCTGACTGACATTGGACCACAAACATCTGAGTGTATTAGATCTAGGGTCTCCTTAGATCTGTTGTTGCTGCTTGGGAATGGTTTCTTGATATTCTTCCCAAGGGCACATCCCTTGCAAATTCCTTCGTGTGTAGACTTCAATTCTGGTATCCCTTCAACCATCTTCCCGAGGAAAGGTAATGCTTGATAATTGATATGAGCGTACCTTCTATGCCAAATCTCATTAGGGTTGACTTCGTCATGTACTAGGGATTCTTCATTTCGTTCTAGTAGTCTATATAGATTCCCTTCACGTCTTCCAATAACCCTAGCATCTTCTAGGCTGGAATCTTTATGCCATGATAACACTTTTTCATCTATGAAGGTTATTCTGTTTCCTTTGTATTCTAAACATGATATTGATACAAGATTCTTTTCTAAACCAGGTACATATAGAACATTGTTTAAGTGAACATGATTACCTGATTCCAATTTGATGGAGGCTTGTCCAAATCCTTCAACGAGGTAGGTGCTTTTGTCTCCAAGCTCCACTTTGTACGATGTCTTTCTCTCATTTAGATTTGAGAGTCTAGCTTGATCTCCCGTCATATGCCTGGAAGCTCCACTGTCGATTATCCACATATCATCTTCAATTGTCCTGGTAAGTGATGAGTAGTGTAAGAGACTGATTGTTTCACACATCTTCGGTTGACTGGTAACTAGTCATGCCTTGATCCAAAACTTCAACTTCGTCATTTCTATATTCTGAGAAAGTCAATAGGTGCACTGGGTTAGGGTGCATCTGAATATCTTCTCCTTGAGTGAGATGCTCCATCAAAAGGTGCCAGATCTGAGAATTAGGGTTTCTGCAACTGCTACTGCTAGTGACCCTAGCTTCAATTCTTTGGAAGATGCTCCTGCTAGTAACCCTAGCAACAGTTCCTCAATGAGATCAACACTTAGAGGTTATGTTTCCTTCCAACATTTTAGGCTGACTGAAGGGGTGTGGGCCCATAATTTGTTAGAATATAAAGGATTGTGCTCATTTAACCATCGACGATACCCTCGTCACCCAACCACAGGCCGAAGCCACCCTCCGAGCACCTTGACCTTGACCGAGAAGAGAATCCTGGTAGCAATCAATATCCAAGAGAGGCTAAATGCACCAAGCAAGAAAATAGAAACTAAACTGAACAGATGATGCCACCCAGAAGCTAGTGCACCACTTTCCATCTCTCCCAAAAAACTTGCGCACAAAACTGCTGTTGCCTGCAACTGCATGTACAGATTTAGCTCTCACTGCAACTGCTGAGATGTGAAATAATGAAACTTGTGCCCTGTATTTATAGTGGACTGGCCAGACTAACTGGGGCCAACTTCTCCTTCTGGGCATCAATAAATTCAATTTAAATATATTTGTTCAGTCGACAACTTGTCTAGGGTTTCCTTCAATTCTTTGCTTCCTTCTAGAGGATTCTAGTCTCGTCATAGGTCACAATAGAGGTTCATACTTCCTAAAGCTATCATAATATTAACAAAAATTTCTTTCCATTTCTTTTCACCTGAAAAATCAATACCACAGATCTCCCACTGTAACAAGGCTTATCACAGTCCTGAGCCAAACCCTTGACCACAAAGGCGTCCCCTTGAAGCCAACAAAGCTTTGATACCAAATATAGATTTTAACCTTGTACAATATTTATTGCAAACATATTTTCAGTAAAAGAACAAAAAAGATACAATGGAAAATACAAACATTACACAAATATTTTTCCCCTAGAAACCCAAACTGAGAAAACCAACATATTCTATATTCATTCATAGTGATACATTATTTATAATACAATATACATATAGGAGCCAACGACATCCAAAACCCTAACCCAATGTCCTGGATTAGTTAACAACCCTAATTCCTTAACTAGAAATAGAAAAACATTAGAAAAAATCATGTGTCGAAAAACCGCCCAACAATGGACATGAAATCGAGGCAACACAAAAAACGAGGCAAAAATGCGACATGTTTCTCAAGGCAAACTTTTTTTCTTGGGGGCGTTGCCCGCGAACCCCTGTGCGGGGGGATTTCACCCCCCAAGGGGGGGCCTGGTGCGCCCCCCCCCTCAAATAATATAACACATACCCAACAAGGAGTGGGCTCGATATATTTTGACAGTAAAGTTTCCTTTGACAATTAATAAAACAAGATATACATTGATTTAATACAAAAAGGGTGGGCTACAAATGTAGCCGCCATAATTTGCATCGTGAGTTAAAGCAAAACTCAAAATTGGGTTGGTTAAGACAAAATTCTTGAGGATATACCAAGTATCAAAATAGTAGTAAAAGGCCAAAGACCAAAGATTAAACCATAATAGCTCACACTTGGCGGCGGTTTATCATCATCATTTGGTGCATCTGGAGTTTCACGATCCAATATTGATTTTATGATAACTGAAGTGAAAAGGTATGGGGTTGATATATTTTGACATTAAAGTTTCCTTTCACAACGAGTAAATATACATTGCTTTAATGCAAAAAGGTTTGGCCAGAGACATAATAGTCATAGTCTCTAGTATAAGCTAAAAATAAAACTCAAAATTGGCTTAGCTTGAGCCAAAAATATTGAGCATATAATGAGTATAATATAATAGAAAAATACCAAAGGCTTCAAACATTAAACTAGAATACCCACATCTGATGGAGGCTCATGATGATCATTTGGGGTCGAGCCCCATCTAGTAACAATGGGAGGCTCCTCAAGGGGTGGCTGCCATAACCTGTAGGGGTATGCCCCCCTTAGAAATAGAAAAGGGCCAAGGTGGTAAACTCCTTTCCCCATGTAGGAGGGGATGGAACATTGCATACTCACTCTCATTTCTCTCTAACAAATCCATCAGATCTATGTCGATTTCTCTGTTGTGGCTATGCCAAACATTATGAACATAAATATACATATAAAATAGGTATTATTAATAACAAAATAATTGAATGATAATTAATAAATAATAATTATTAATAATGAAAGGACATGTATATTGGTTAAGGGAACCCCTGCGTGGGTATATAAGTGAGCCATCATTCTCATTTGTAATCATCTTATTATTCATTCTTATATATATATATATATATTTGTCACAGAGTTCACAGATTTCAGTTCTGTCTCACAAATGCCTCCAACATGCCTATGTTTCCAAACTTCCCCAAAAATCGGCCAAAAAGAAGTTTTCCCAACTCTATCAACCAAATCCACCTCAAATAAACACAAGTCCTCCCATGTGGAGAAAATTGGTTCCTTGATGGAGCTCGCTCCTTTTTGTCTTAGCTTGCCTAAGAACCTTAGAGATATTCTTACTCTCCTTGTATTGGAATCTCTTCCCTTGGTTGTGTTCCCTTATTCACTTATAGGGACTCGAAAGGTCACCATCGCGAACCACCATGTCCTTTGGGGGTGTCATGCCCCTTCGTGAACCCATATGTCCAAATGAATCATCACACCGCTTCGCAGACCTGGTCGCCCAAACAAACCCATGCACTCATCAACCGTTGTGCCACTTGGGACCGACACACCCAACCTTTGTGTGCCCCTCACGCTGATAAGCCCCAATCTCTTGGTCGCTTCATGCTGTGGAAATATCCTCGATGCGTTCGCACATCCAAGGAACCCACCTACCCAATTTGGGTGTGAAAGCAACCCCGATTTTCATCTCCTTGAAGACTTGCACGAAGGTCTCCACACCCATCTAGCCGAAGACCTTACATCCTTCCCCGCCTCAAGTCATTTCCATCCCTAAAAAAATCCACAAAATATGCGATCTCCAAGTCTTTTCTTGAACTTGTGCCCCTCATCACAACTAAATCCGCTAGAAACTCCAAGTTTCATGCCAAATGGAAACCTCAAATTATGCGAAAGTAGAAAACCCAAGTTTCCCTGCGAAGTGGAAACCCCAAGTTTTCAACAAACCAAACTATACTGCACCCAGATTTGCATGATCTACTACCTGAGTCAATACGGTCACTTCACCTAGCTCTAAGGATGAAAATCACCCAACTCTACTACACTATCTCACTGCGATGTCGTTGTTGTCGCTGCTTGCATTAACTTAATGCTACCCATTTCACTTCAAAATTTCGCCTAAGTGTTGAAATCCAGTGATCTTTCTGCTGCATCCATACTTCAACCAACTATTCCATGTCTATGCGCACTGTCAACCCCCACGTCTTGAATTGGTTGGGTAGCTAATCGAACCGTCACACCCAATCTCTGAGCATGCACATCCTCATGTCGAACTTAGTCTTTTCTATCCGCATTTCTATCACTTTGTCCAACCTCAAAGACTAAGGAAAGTGTCCATCCTTGCCTTACTATTGCTGCCATTGTCCGATCTTCATCAAGGATATCCTCCATAATGTCTAAGTGTTGCACTTCGAACCTAGTAGTGTTTCTGTACTTTGACTTCCTTCCACAATTTGGTCCTATTTCACAACAATTTCAGACCAATGCAAGGTCACCCTTCACCTTGTTGCACTATGAAGTCACCCCCAAAAAAATTCACCTATGACAAATTGACCCCACTGTCCACCTCATGGAACAATTAGCCAATTTGGACCAATAACTGCATGTCCAGACTGTTAAATTTTTTAATTTTAGCTCAAGCACTTGTAGTTTATTTTCAATTTAGCATGAAATTGAACCATAAACAATGAAACAATACAATAGCTGTAGTAAACCAAGATCACAAGAAGAATAACCATGCAAAAGACAAAAGAAGTTATCCTGGGAAAACCCTTCTCAAACAAGGGAAAAACCCAACAACCCTTAACTATATTTCTAAGAGAAGAACCCTCTCCACAAAAAAACCTAGTGCACGCAATAGGGTGCTCTATGACCAAGAAGGATAACACATAGAAAAGGGTGCGCACCGAATTTAATCTCTCCAAGTGAATGCATTTGGTGAACGAGATATGATCCTCAATGGGGATGTATCTCTCTAATATATACATGACCTAACTCAATGAATAGACATGTCTATTGGCACAATAGGGCTGACTTGTACAACTCAATAATATAATTAATCTTTTACGTAATATTAATTGTCTTTACACAGTAGGGCCGACTTGTACCCTTCACAATACAAATTAGGGTTTTATAATAGTCTTGCTCTTTGAAAATATAGAAAGGGGTCTCACACACATCCTCTAGTGCTATGCCACTAGGGACAAGTCCACATGTGCTCAACCACAAGGGACGTCACTCTCAAGAGATCAACTCAACTAAATCCATAGGAGTACGAACTGGAGATCCATCTCAATTCAACTCAACTAAGTCCATAGGAGTACGATAGGAGACCATATCAAGTCATCTCAACTCAGTCCAGAGGAGCACGACAAGAGACCAACACACGTAATCTCAACTCAGTCCAGAGGAGTATGACTCACCTATCACATGCGTTCTCACAGATCATCTCAACTCAGTCCAGAGGAGTACGATCTGGAGAATGTCTCATGAAGCTACAATCATCAATACTCTTTTTTATCTATGGAGGCATTCTCCTCTAGGCCAAGTCTCTTACGGAAGTACTTGAACTTCATCCTAGCAAGCAGTTTGGTGAAGACATCTGCAACTTGCTCATGTGTAGAAAGGTACTGCACATGTACTGCTTTCCTCTGCACCATATATTTGATGTAATGGTATTTGATCTCAATGTGTTTCAATTTATCATGAAACACATGATTCTCTAAGAGATTCACACAACTCTAGTTATCACAATGGATAACAGTGGAATCCATATCATGTCCAAATAAGTCTGCAAGGAGCTTGTGAAGCCACACTACTTTGCAGACTGCCACACATAATGCAATGCACTTTTCTTCTGAGGTACTTAAAGCCACAAAAGTCTGTTTCTTGTTGCACCAAGAAACCATGGAAGATCCCAAAGTAAAACAACAACCGAAGGTGCTCTTCCGGTCCACTGCGCTCCCTTCCCAATCTGCATCGACACATCCCTACAATCTCATGTCTACATGGGAGGCATATCTCAGTCCATAACCAACTGTGCCTTGTAAATATATCAACACATGCTTCGTTTCTATCCAATGTGTTTGTCTCGACTAACTCATAAACTCACTGAGTACACTCGCTGCATAGCATATATCAGGTCTAGTGTTAACCAGATACATCAATGATCCAATCAGATGTCTATAAAGATGTGGATCAATATCACCTAAATCGAAAGAAGTCTCGCTCAGTTTCTTTAGATTCATCGCCATCGGTGTAGCCATGGGCTTGCAGTCCATCATCTTGAATTTCTTCAATATCTCAATTGTGTATTTCCCATGACTCAGGATAATCTTATCAGTCCTCTACCACACTTCTAGTCCCAAGAAGTAGTGCATCATACCAAGGTATTTCATCTCGAATTCAAAAGCCAATGCATGTTTGCATTCAATAATAAGGCTTTCTGAACTGGTGAGGAATAAGTCATCAAAACATAAGACCAAAATCAAGCACTCATCACCAACAATGTGTTGGCATGCTTACAGGCAGAGTGTGCTTGTCATTAATGGCAAGAACAATAGAACCGATGGCATGTTTACATGCAGAGTGTGCTTGTCATTGATGGCAAGAACAACAATGATGATGGCATATTGGCATCAATGACAACAAACAAGAAATCAACAATGATAGCATCGAGAATGAAAAAATTGTTGTCTACAAGCTCAGGAGGACATGCACAGGGAAGAGAGTTGGAGTTTCTATATAGCCAGAGGTTATCATGAAGGAAGCAAGGAGCATGCATAGGATTCCTTAGAATCCTTGATTTTGCAGAAGGAATCAAGCTCAGGAGGAATAACACAGAGTTGCACGTAGAGCGCGAGTGTGTGCAAGGGCCACAGTTAACTTCATTGTCAAATCTCGGGAGAGATAACATTTTTCAGAAACGCAGACATGACCCAAAGTCATAAGGACTCATAGGAGGAGCAAAGGTCGAGACCCTTGAACACCTAGAAAACCTTCTAAGTCGAAGAGATCAGAAGCTTAGGAAGAAGAGAGACAATGGCCATTGGATCAAACACTGTGAAAATTATGGATAGTTAGATCAGAGTCTAGACAAGAGGAATGAGTGTGCAAGAGAGGAACAGATCCCATCCATTGGATCTGAGCACAAAGGACCAGCAACCATTAGATCCAGTGGATTTGCAATGAGGATAAGCTCAGGAGGAATACTCGATAACTGTCAGATTTAATTAGTGGAAGGACAAAATAAGCAAGGGATGAGATCTGAGATCTCGATCATCCAAATACTTGTCAGTCGTCGGATCAAACCTGAATTCCTGTCAGCCTTCGGATCATTTTAAAGTTGAAGGATAGGATAAGCAGGGCTAAAGGGTTGAGAATTTGATTATCTGAATACCCGTTAGTTGTCGGATCAAACCCGAATTCCAGTCAGCCATCATATCATTTTCGAGTGGAAGGATAAGATAAGCGAGGTAAGATCTGAGATCTCATTTATGCAAATTTCTGTCAGCCGTTGGATCATTCTAAGTGGAAGGACAAGATAAGCTAGAAGAGTTGCATCACAGACAGATCGAGCCGTTGATCTAAGATCTTGATCAAATGAACAACATTCGTTTTGGGTATAAAGATGTGAGGAGGTTGAGCTTCGAAAAAAATGCACTTCAAGAATTTCAAGTTTGAGATTTGAAATACCCGAAGCCCAAAGATCCGGAGAGCCGAAATACACTCTTGAATGTCGGATCATCCGAAGTAAATCTCAGTCGTCAGATCTTCCAAAGAATATCTCAAGCGTCAGATTGCCTGAAGTGGATCTGGGCCATCAGATCCAGAGCATCAGTTTGAGATTCGAAATACCCAAAGCCCGGAGACCCGGAGAGACAAAATAAATCCTCGACTGTTGAATCATACGAAGTGAATTTTGGCCATCAGATCATTCTAAAGTGGAAGGACAAGATAAGTTAGGAAAATGACGTGCTAATCTCAGCAACCGAGAATCAGGGACTCAGATCTATGGTCCACAAGGCATATTAGACCCCCCAACCTTTCTGTCTTTAACGGACGGGGGGGGGGGGGGTCCTATTTGGTGGTGTTTTCCATGTGGGACCCTCATACATGTCATCTTCCTATTAACTCAGACCCTCCTCTCTCATTACCACTTACTGCCTAACCCCCCCTCTGAGTAAACCACCAAACCACTCATACATACCACCTCTGTGCTCCGATGTCATACTCCACTACTCGCTACACGTCACACTCCACTACCACGCTCTGCATTCACACTCCACTACTCTACCTACATGTCTCAACCACGTTAACAGACCACCTCAACAAGGACATGTGGCAGACCACTTCAGCAAGGACACAAGTCGTCCGATCTGAAATATTACTCCGGGTGTATTCTCAACCGTTGATCATAGTACAATGAAAGAGTTGTGTGTATGATTTGGCAGAGGATTTGGAATGATAAATATACACATAACAAAGAAGAGAGTGTTGCTTCTTTGGATAGTTATTCATGCAGGTAGAAGAAATTGAAGCACACAGAAGAGGCATAACGCATAGAACGGAAATGGTGCACAGAGCATAAGATGCAAAAGAAAAAGAAAAAAACAGAGATACATATATGAGATAGGAAGAGAAATCATAGGTGCACATGTAGAGATAGAGCAGAAGAAAAAAAAGCATAAGAATATGCGAGCAGGAAGACACTGATGCAGGTAGAGCAGAGCAGTGTAGCATAACAATGATGAGATTGGTAAGCCATTGATAAATACTGTATCACTGTAATAAATTGCAGAAAGCAAAGATTTATATTTCAGGGTGGTAGGGAGGTTCTAGGGAGGACTGTTGTCTTCAGAGTTTCAAGTGGGTGCTTGAACACAGGGAGTTGTAGCTTCCATCTGGTTGCAGCCAGAAAAACTAGGGTGGTAGGGTGGTGTAAGGGAGAACCATTGTTCTCTATTATACAGGTTGGTGCCTATGTAACTGGAAGTTGATGCTTCCATCCAGTTGGTGCTGGAACACTTAGGGAGTTGGTGCTTCCTTCTAGTGGGTGATAGAGAATCAAGAGAGTTGGTGCTCTCAACAAGTTACTGCTTGTAAATCAGAGGTGGTAGCCTCAAAATGAGTTGGTGCTCATAATAATGATAATGTACAGAAAATAAAGACTACTTATCATATCAAGAAGAAGAGGTTTTCTCCCTTTATGGGTTTCCTCAGGAATATATGTCTCTGTGTATTTCATGTGTGTGATTGATGTTGAATATTCTATTGCTTACTTCCATGCATTATTGTGATAATCATTGAGTGTTCTGTAAATAGTTTAAAATGGGCATAATTGTTTAAACACAATAACAACTGATTCACCCCCCCGCCTCTCAGTTGTCCAACACAATGTTGTAGTATAGGTTGGGATAAAAAACACTCTTTTTGAAGCCCAAACTCATCAAGTATCCATCAATCTTCTCATACCATGCACAAGGTTCCTATTTTAGTCCATACATGGCTTTCTTTAACCTGCACACATGAGACTCCTTCTCATGTATCACGAATCCATCTGGCTGCTCGATGTAAACTTCTTCCTCAATCTCTCTATTGAGAAAGGTTGTCTTCACATCCATCTGATGTAGTCTCCAACCCATGGATGCAACAAGTGAAATAATCGTATGGATGGAAGTGTATCAGGAAACATGAGAAAATATCTCCTCATAATCTATTCCCTCCACCTCAGAGAATCCTCTAGCCACAAATCTCTCTTTGTACTTCTCGACATTTCCATCAATTGCATGTTTGATCTTATATATCCAATTGGAAGTCACTACAGACTTCCCTTTCGATCTCAGAACAATATCCCACACATCATTCTTCATGATGGATTGATACTCTTCGGTCATGGCATATTTCCAAACCTACTGACCTGCTTCTTCGCCATGACAAGAAGGCTCTGTATCAATGATGTGGGTCATGGATGAAACATAGCTAGAAAATATCTGTGGTCCCTTGCTCTCTCGGAATGTACCATGAGGAGATTCATGTCCCTCCCTCCTACAGAGTCCGTCGAGCCCATGCAAGCCTCTTCTGGCCTACTGCAATGTCTTTGGGAACATCAACTAGAGCTGCGGGATCAACTGGATCAACTAGATCAACTGGATCAATAATTGTCTCTCTATGAACTGATGAAGGGGGAGAAGGTACTGTCTCTTATTTCTTCTCGATGTCAATATCCATATGATATTCTCTGGATCTTCGGAAGGCTATCTCTTCCTCAAAGGTGACATGTTTTTTAACCTCGATTTGTCTCTAACTAGGGATGTAGATCCGGTATGCCTTCAAAGATTCACTGTACCCAAAAAATGTACCCTTTCTTCCTAAAGGGTATAACTTGGTCCTTTTTTCATTGGGTACATGAATGTATACTAGACACCCAAATATCCTGAAGTGTCCAACCTCAGGCTTCACTCTGGTGAAAGCTTCTTCAAGAGTCATGTTCTTCAGAATCTTATGAGGACTCCTGTTATGAACATACACAACTGTCATGGATGCCTCTGCCCACAAAATCTTAGGTAGATTCTGATCATTTATCATTTCTTTGGTTGCCTCAACAATGAATATGTTCTTCCTCTCTGCAAGTCCATTTTGCTGAGGGTTATAAAGAACAATGTACTCCCTCTTGATCCCTACCTCAATACATAAATCACTAAAATTCCTGGAGGTGTACTCTCCTCCATTATTTGATCTCAACACCTTGATCTTCCTCTTAGTCAGGTTCTCAATCCGAGCTTTAAAATATTGAAATATTGCAAGGAATCCATCCTTGGTATTCAAGAAGTAAATCCATTTCTTCCGAGAGTGATCATCGATGAAGAGAACATAATACAAGTATCTTCTCAAGGAAGAAACAATCATGGGTCCACAATATGTATGTATCAAGTCCAAGATCCCCTTGGATCTATTGTCACTGCTTGAAAAGGACCCCTTGACATTATTGCTAAGAGCACAACCTCTGCAAACGCCATCATGCTCGATATGTATCTTTTGAAGGCCTATCACCATCTTCCCCAGGGTGGGAAGGGATCTATAATGTAAATGAGAAAGTCTCCTATGCCATAACTTGCTCAAGTTGATAGTATCATGTATTAAGCCCTAGACTGGTCGGACAATCAATATGTACAAACTATTTTCTCGAACACCAATCACTTGGGAATAATCCATGCGTGAGTTCTTGTGCCATGCAATAAATTTTCCTTCAGAGAAAATAACCTTGTAGCCTTTATCCTCTAAGGCAGAAACTGAGACAAGGTTCCTTTTCATCCCAGGTACTTATAGTACCTCACTTAATTGAAGTGGTATGTCAGAATCTAGTTGGAAAGAAGAAGATCAAATTCCCTTCACATTATATCTGACATTATCACCAAGTACAACTTGCAGACAATACTCTTTCTCTACAAGGTCTGTAATATGTTCTCTATATCCAGTCATGTGTCTAGAAGCACCATTGTCAATCAACCAAATATCACTATCAATAGGAATTGTACCTAAGAGTGATGAAATGAAGAAGAACACCTCATCCTTTATGTCTTCATCTCTCTGAGGTGGCTCTGAATCAACATCGGCAGTGGAGGCATGTTGTCTTCCTTTCTTTATGTTAGGACAATTTCTTGCAATGTGTCCATACTTGTCACATCTGAAACATTGAATATTTGATATGTCTTTTCTTTGTTCATGACCTAGAGCTGCTGAATTTTTCTTGTCATTGAATGCTTTGCTGAAACTTCTTCTATTTATTTTGCCTCTCTTTGCATGAGAAGCAAGGGATTGATTGTCATTAGGATGGGAGTCTTGCACACCTCTGGCCATAATTCTGGTTTCCTCCTGAGTGCAGTCTTCCCATAGATGATCAAACTAAGGTAAGTATTCTCTTCCACTGATACTTTGAATGAAAGGTTCCTAGTGGCTTGGAAGGGAATTGAGAGTAATCATGACAAGCTCTTTTTTTGTTATGGTTTCTCCAATGGCACCTAACTGATCTCTAACTCTGAAATCTTCATGAAGAAGGTAGTAATGGTGTCAGCTTTCGTCATCTTGAGATTTTGAAGTTGATGTTTCAATGTAAGATCTATGTTAGTGTTGTTTCTCTCAAACATCTTCTTCAACACATCATACATTAGATAAGTTGGCCTCAAGGTAGATATGCGAGGTAGTAGATGATCTCTTTCTGAGTAGATGATTATCTTCCTAGCTTTGACATCATCTGTCTTCCATTCAACCTTTTCTTCATCGGTAGCTATTGATGGTATAGTTCCTTCTATCAATCTCAATAGGTCACTCTCTTCTAGAGTGATGTGTAATATTGAATTCCAGGAGTTGAAGTTGCTTGATCCATCAAGCCTATCTTCCACCAAAGTTCTGTTCCTCATGGCTTGCAGATTCTTCACAAACCCTAACGGCTAGGCTAGAAACCCTAGCTTAAAAAAACCTAATGACTAGAAACCATAGGTTTCATTGGAATTATGATTGCCAACAAGAATCCTTGGAGAGTAAAAAGAACCCCAGTGAGCTGCAAAAATTCCCCAATGTCCCATAGAAACCCTAGAAACTGAAATATGCAGAAACCCTAGAAATGATAGGGCCAAAAATCCAAACTTCTTTAATTTTCAATTTGAAAGTTGCAGGTGATGCACTGGACTAGGCTGTACCTGTATGTGAAGAATTTAGGCCCAACTCTCAAGGGAAAGTGCTAAAACTAGCTTGACAAGGAAAATGGTAAGGGTCATTTTTACAGTTGCAACAAGAAGGTGATGACTAGCTTGGAAAGGTGCTAGAGTAGCTTGTGCAATGGCTCTTTCAGGAACACAGCTATGATATCATGTTAAATTTTTTAATTTTAGCTCAATCAAATGTAGTTTCTTTTCAATTTAGCATGAAATTGAACCATAAAAAATGCAATGATACAATAGCTGCAGTAAATAAAGATAACAAGAAGAATAACGATGCACAAGACACAATAAGTTATCTTGGGAAAACCCTTCTCCAACAAGGGAAAGACCCAACAACCCTTTACTATATTTCCAAGAGAAGAACCCTCTCCACAGAAAAACCTAGCACACACAATAGGGTGCTCTATGACCAAGAAGGATAACACAAAGAAAAGAGTGCGCACCAAATTTCATGTCTCCAAGTGAATGCATTTAGTGTATGAGATATGATCCTCAATGGGGATGTATATCTCTAATATAAACATGACCTAACTCAATGAATATATATGTCTATTGGCACAATAGGTCCGACTTGTACAAATCAATAATACAATTAATCTTTTACATAATATTAATTGTCTTTACATAGTAGGGCCTACTTGTACCCTTCACAATACAAATTAGGGTTTTACAATAGTCTTGCTTTTTGAAAATATAAAAAGGGGTCTCACACACATCCTCTAGTGCTCTGCCACTAGGGACAAGTCCACATGTGCTCAACCATAAGGGATGTCACTCTCAAAAAATCAACTCAACTAAATCCATAGGAGTACGAACTGGAGAGCCATCTCAATTCAACTTAACTAAGTCCATAGGAGTACGAAGGGTGACCATCTCAAGTCATCTCAACTCAGTCCAGAGGAGCACAACAAGAGACTAACACACGTCATCTCAACTCAGTCCAAAGGAGTATGACTCACCTATCACATAGGCATTCTCACAGATCATCTCAACTCAATCCAGAGGAGTACGATATGGAGAATGTCTCATGAAGATACAATCATTATGTTTTGGAATGGTTAGGATTCACCCTCAACCATGTTTCCCCAAAGCCAGATAAACGCTCACGCCCAAGTAATATCTTCATGCTGCAATGTGTCTGTCCGCAGAATCCTCAAAATGAAGACAAGTCCTCAACTCACCTCCTTTCGTCAAGTCACCCCTCCGTAAGTCAACACTTGTGATGAGTGTGGCTAACACGCCCTCACTTGTCAAATGTCCCAACGAACTGTCCAAAACTGTGCTCCAAGTAGAATGAGTCACCTCAAAGAATTTCCATGTCTTAGACATGTTTGAACCAATACTCTGCCAACCTCAACCAATGACCCCGTCAGATCGCGCACATTCTTAGGAACGCACACATGTTCCTGCCTACAAGCCCGCGTGCAAGCTGAGTGGAGGTTCGGGCTTTACCAAACCTATAGAATCAGGAACACGTGTGCGTTCTTGAGAATGCACACACATTTCTGTGAGTGCACGTTCCTACTGACCCCCTTGCCACTTTTTCATCCACCAACTTTGTGCACACACCCCTAGGGTTTTTGGGGAGTGGAGTTGTTGTAGCAAGGTGACTTTATTGAATCCCTTTAACTCTTCATCAATTGTGTCTTCAATAGAGACCTCAATGGGAGCATCATCTTCGTTCTCATCATGAACATATTGTACAATTAAAGTTTCTTCTTCAATTTGAAACATTCAGACTTATCAAGTCCTTGTTTCTTACAATATGGACAAAACTTTGAAGAAGAAGAAGAAAAATATTGTGAAAAAGATAATAATCCTATAGTAGAAAGAGGTGTAGGCTTTGAATGTGCAAATCTGGAAACATTGGAGGAGGATGAACATAGTTGAATTTTGCGTTGATCTAAAAACTTATCTTTAGCAAACTGTGCTTGATTGTAGGTGGAATGAAGTGTGGTGATTTCTATATACTTCCATTGACAATACAAATGTTCTTGCAATCCACTTTTAATCCTGAGGACAAGTTTATCCATGAGATCGCAATACAAATGTTCTTGCAATCCACTTTTAAACAAAAGGACACGTTTGTCCATAAGATTAGTAATGTTGAGAAGAATTTGAATTCACAATCAGATCTTATTTAATAATTGAGCACCGAGTCATGTAAATGTAAATTAGATCTTTTGGTAATATGTCATAATGTATTACATATAATATCAACTTAAGGTGTAAGATTAGTATCAAACTAACAAAATGGATGAGCATAATGCCCTAATTTGAAGAAGATCAAAATTTCTGGCATACCAATGATCTCAATTATTCCATTCATGAGCAGAGTTTTACATCATAGCGAGAATATTCTACAAGGTTTAAACAATCATTATCTAATTTATTTTTAATTAAGTAATTTACAATAACTTTTACTTTCTATTAAGTAATTTACAATGTTTATATAACTTTTACAGGAAGGAAAAACTAACTCAACAAGAATAGAAGGAAAAGCTCAATAAAACTAACAATTAGATATAATAATAAAAATAATTATATATAATAATAAAAATCTTAAGGATTTAGAATAATTAGTTTAAAGTTATTTTTAGTTATGTATACAAACTTTTGTTTAAACTGATTTAATTTGAAAAATTTATTTACAATTGATAAATTTGATTCACACATGATAAATTTAGATTTAAGATAAATTTGTTATTTTATTTTGTGAATAGTTTTTGGTGTGTATTAAATATTGAGAATAAAGTATATTTCAAGTTAAGCAACTATAATTAGTAGTTTTATAGTAGTTTTAAAGAGTTCATGTTTGTTAATTCTATTACGAGAATATTAATGGGTTATAGAACCATTTTATAACATAATTTTATTATATCAACGTTTAGATTGTTACAATTATTCATGTCGCCTAACCATTAAGTGCCCAACAATTTTGATTTTTTTTTGTATGTAATAGAAGTCAAAGAAATACAAAGGATGTAAAAAGATATATTTTGTGTTTATTTTTGAAAAACCTTGAGAGTTACAACTGCGAATGAAATGAAGTTTAATCTTTGTGGTGAATCTTTTAATTGGTTAAGTTAGTGGATAAATTTGTGTTGTATGTGTTCCCTTTGTAGGTTCAACATCACAAGGTTTGATAAATGTTTAAATTGGAGGAAGAAAGAGTAAGGGTTTCCATCCAAGAGATGAGATTTGGTGATAAACAACTAAAGAACATCACGATCCATTATTAGGTATATTTAGTAAACTTGTTAAATTAGAATATGTGCTTATTTTGTGCGAGGTTGTGCTCAAAGCTTATGTGAACAATACTATTTTGCTTTCATTTCATTGAAGGATTCCCCCTTAGGCAATTGTTTCCCTAGGTTCTTGATTTTCTTTTTGCCCAATTTTTAGTTTATGCTTCTTGGAAGAAATGCAATGATGTTTTGTTTAAGGACAAAAATCTTTCTCAATCAGAGGAAGAAAGAGTAAGGGTTTCCATGCAAGAGATGAGATTTGGTGACAAACAATTAAAGAACATCGCGATCCATTATTGGGTAGATTTTGATAAACTTGTTAAACTAGCAGAGGTGCTTATTTTGTGTGGCCTTGTGCTCAAACTCTATGTCAACAATACCTCTACACCTTCATTTCATGGAAGGATTCCCCTTAGACAATCGTTTCCCTCGGTTCTTGATTTTCCTTTTGCCCAATTTTTAGTTTGTGTTGAAGCACTTTACTTCATCTGGAAGAAATGCAATGATGTTTTGTTTAATGAAAAAAATCATTCTCACACTTTCTCATGGTATACTAATACCTTGACATCGTGTACTAATCTATCTTTAATAAGTTGATAGAGAATGTCATCACCCATTAATAAGTAATTTAGATAACAAGTTAAACTAAAAGAGATACTTAGTATTTGGGCTGGGCTCAAACTCCATTGCAGTGTACCTCCTCTTCCAATTTAATTGAAGGATGTCGTCTTAGATGACCATCTCCCTAGGGTCCTGATTTCATTATGTCCATTTCTTAGTTTATGTTGAAGTGCTTTACTTCATTTGGAGAAATGCAATGATGTGTTGTTTAACAAGTGCAGCGGGCTGCGATATACTACCTCCAAAGATAATAATTTTTTTTTTACTCAAATCTATGTAAACTTACTGAGTTTCCTTTGTCTTTGAGTTTTCTCATTCCCCTCAAAGGGTGTGCGAGTGCTTTAGCTAGTTCCTATAATTAAAATATGTCATTTAAAAAAAACCTAAATTTATTTTGGAGCCCAACGTTTCTATCATATGTTTCCATAAACAACTGGTTTTTTGAATAACCGTTTTTAGTATATAGTGGAGGTTTTGTGTTTGTAGAGATTGTCCTAACAAGTTTAACTGTATGCCAAATCACGTCTGCCAAAAAAACGAAGTGGAGTATGTCCCACCAATGCCAGTGCTCGAACAAGCTTGCCACCAGATCCATTGGGTTTCTAACCCTGTAGCTATCAATTAACTTACAAAAATAATTAAAAATGGTTTCATAACTACACATTTGGAAAAATAAGAAAATAAAATAAAAAAAAGAGTCTTATTTCATAGGTCAATGGTAACTTACCAAAATAATTAAAAATGGTTTCATAACTACATATTTGGAAAAATAAGAAAATAAAATAATAAAAAGAGTCTTATTTCATAGGTCAATGGATTCATTTCATGTGACTTGGTTTATATAGAATTGGTGGGTAAAGTGTCTCCATTCAATGTGTTTTGGGAGTTGTGAAAGGGGGATAATTCAATATCAACATATGTATGGTTTTTATTTTATATTTATTATAAAATTATTTTATCAATAAAGTTGTACCTTATGAAAGTGACTCATATATAGTCATGTCAAAATTAATTTCAAACCTCGAATGAAGTGAAGGTTGTGTTGGCAAATATTTAATAAACAACGCATGCTTGTATGCTTGTCATTGATGGAAAGTACGACAATGAAGATGGCATGAGTACAGAAAGTATGTAATAGATGGGCATTATGAGAAGACGCTGTAGAGAAGATTCGAATAAGCTAAGAAGAGATAGTGCAGAGGATTGTTGGCAGATCATCGATGGAAAAATCAGAGTAAGTAGAACAAAGTAATCTCAGGAGGAGAAGCAACGCATTTCTGATCATTGGATCCCATTTTAATTCCCGAAAGAAGGAGGCCCGCCCATCTTCAGGCAGGACATGTGGCGAAAGATCATCATGTCGCTGACTGGAAAGTCAAAGGAACGGGGTTCCCTAACCTCTTGAATTCGCAATATGCGAAATCATGAAACTATCTTAGCCGTCAGATCGAGGTTTGTTCTGGACTGTTGATCCAACTCCATCTCGGAGTCTCGCCTATCGTGACTTGGAGTGACGAGAACCTCCATCTAATGAACAACGAGATGCGAGATCGCGAAAAGATCAGGACCATCGGATCACCAAGAACGTGGACCGTTGATCTGAGCTCCATCTCGGAGCTTCACCTATCACGACTTGGAGAGGCAAGAAACATAACCACCGAAATCCCGATATGAGAAATCACTATTTAATCGTAGCCGTCAGATCAAGGTGTGATCTGGACTGTTGATTCGACTCCATTTCGGAGTTTCGCGAATCACGACTTAGAGAGGAAAGAAACATAACCACAAGAACACCGAAATCGCGATATGATCTGAGCTGTTGAATCAAGATCATATCTGAACCGTCGAATCATAGGAAGAGTGGCAAGCGATTGGAATTTTGATGACTTGGAGTCAACGGAGCATGGTGTGGAAAACTCATGAAATATGAAGCACCTTTTTGGCACAGCCTATGGTCACCGCCGGTGGTCACAAGAAGAGAACGAGTCAGTTCAGATAAGCTCCATTTCATAGTTTAAGGGATCGCAACTTGGATATTCGAGATGCCTCTTCTCCAGATTCACGAAATGCGAAATCAGGAAAGCACTTTATGCATAAGCACGTGGTCACAACCATTGGGCACATCGATGGAAGATGGAGGAAGAAGCTAGAGGTGCTAAGCTTCACCACAGGGATCCCAAAATGTCGAATTACGAAATGGCAAAACAGACACAAGATTCTTTATTCTTAATCCAACGGTTCAAGTGAGTTTGAATATGATTGGAGGGTTACTGTTCCATCTCATAGTTAATTGATCAGTTACAAATCTGTTAGCTAAACTGAGTCATGATTCTTGATTGGTTGGCGTTTCAGTTGCTTAGACGGTTTTTCTTTTTCCTAAGAAGATGCGAAGTGTAACTGCTATGGGTGTGGTGCATAAAAGAAAAAGATACAGACTGTGCATGGTTGGTTGTTCTGGACGAAAAATGAATTAAACTGTAAGAAAGGGAAAATCACAGGATGTGCAGTGTGAGACTGAAAATATGTGCAGTGTGAGATAAAACTCAGAGAAGAGTAATAGATGAGGAAAAGACTTGAAGCAGAGCAGAATGACAGAACAAGTTGAACCAGAGCATAATTGCAGAACAAACAAAGGAAGAGAAGAATTACAGAACAATTAGAAGAAGACCAGATTTACAGAATAGAGAAGAAGTGGTAAGAATCGATTTATCTTTGTAGTTGGTTGTTTAATTATTCATTTATATTCCAGGGTGGTTGGGAGGTGCTAGGGAGGACTGTTGTCCTCAAAGGTCCAAGTGGGAGCTTGAACACATGGAGTTGTAGCTTCCATCTGGTTGCAGCTAGAGAAACCAGGGTGGTAGGGTGGTGCAAGGGAGAACAAGTGTTCTCTGTTATACAGGTTGGAGCCTGTGTAACTGGAAGTTGGTGCTTCCATCCAGTTGGTGATGGAACATTAAGGGAGTTGGTGCTTCCTTCTAGTGGGTGCTAGAGAAACCAGAGA
>ML808079.1:91845-117976 GCA_009831015.1 Picea engelmannii
AACCTGAAGGATTCTCATTGACAGATAATCCTAATCATGTTTGCAAGCTGAAGAAGGCCTTATATGGACTGAAACAAGCACCACGAGCTTGGTATTATAGATTGGACAAATTTCTACAAGACAAAGGGTTCAAGAAAGGTACTGTTGACAACAATCTTTACATTAAGTCTGAAGGTGATAATTTACTAGTTGTTTTGGTTTATGTAGATGATATTATTTTTGGTTGTACTAATGAATCATCTATCCAGTGGTTTGCTAACTCTATGCAAACAGAGTTTGAGATGTCCATGATAGGAGAACTATCAAGCTCTCATCTTTGAAAACTTCCCAAGTTCTTCTTGTCTCCCTTGTTTTTTTTTTCTTCACTACAACCTTCATTTTTAATGGGCTACCTTTGGAAGGCCAACCACCACAATGGTTCACTTCCACTTCCAAATTTGTCAAAAAAGACAAAATAAAATAAAAGGAACAATTACAAATTTACAAAGAATTTTGGGTGAGGATCCAATTCGTATTAGTGAAGTAGACAGAATATAAGAGTGGGAAGGGTAGTTTCCAATCAAGCCCGCAAAAGAAATTGAATAAATAATGGAAAAAAGAGTTAGTGGGAAGAATTGAGGTTGAGATCATATTGAATATTTAGTCAAATTGAAGAACATAAATTTTCGAGATGCATCATGGATTGCAGAGGAGGAATTGGGTTTCCTTCAGTAGCCTACATTACTCAAAGGGTTTATAGTTGAGATCCTTAAAATTTTCCCTGGGATGATCATGTCTTCTTTCCAAGGGTGTTTGATGCAGGAGCATCTTTGGGTTTGTGCAATCAACATCAAAATATTTTCTTCCGATTTGCACTTCTTATTGGTTAGTTAATTTTAGGTAAAGTCTTAGGGGCTAAATTTCACACATGGGCTAATTTTCTATGTTTTTTTCCAAAAACAGATTCGCCAATTCATTTTTTTTCTAAAATGATTTTCCCAAAATCTATAGAATGAAACTATTTTACTCTAAAAATCACCCAAAATTTCTAGAAACTATATAAATTCCTTAGAAAATTGAATATTTTTACAAAAATATTGTGTGACATTTTATAGTTGTCATTTTAAGAATTAGTAAGATTCACCAATACTTTTACACTTTAAGATAAGTATCGATCCTTAAAAATTTTCATGGTTAATTTTCTTAGTAGGAGGAATATAGAGGTTTCCATTGCTATAGAATTTACGTGTTATTACAAAATTTCTATGGATCCATGAGTTTCTATAGGATTGTTGTGGATTCAAACATTGCTACAAAATTGCTAAAAGAAAAATGCATGGGAGTTAATTGGGATAGTCAAAGGGAGATTGACCACACGATTCCCCTGAGAACTCGTAGAGTTACAAAGATTGTTGGACTACCATGTGAATTGAATAGTTTGAGAGTAAGTTATAAAGATAGTGAATTAATAGAAAAGAGTTTAGTTCCGAGAATATGCAATGGGAGAAGAGAAGTTTCAACTCCAATGAATTGAAACAGAAGAAGAATAGATCAAATTCTAGCTTGTGCTTAGGGAAGTCTAAGACTATTTGGCAATTTTATCATGATAGTATAAAAAATATGAATTGTGGAGAGAGTAATACCTCTATATTGTAATCCATAGGAAAAAAATGGCATATTATTCAATAAAGAGTTAGATTCTATCCCTATCCTTCAATTTGTTATTATTTACATTACCAATTCTACACATATTTAGTTTTGCAACATATGCATATTGCGATTGCTTGTGTACACTACTTTCATGGTCGTTTCACTTTGATATTGTTGATCTAGTTCTATATTTGTTTTAGAAAATTATAGAATCATATCATACATCTGATATGAAACTAGGGTGACACAGATACCAAATTTGACTTGGTTCTAGGCCACTTAATGAAGGTTAGATTTACAATTGTAGATCTATTGAACTTGATTGCGTCAAAGGTGAAAATATGTGCTTATAAAGACTTGAATCCAAATTGAATATTAAATTGGTGAAAATGTGGTTAGTCTCATAAATCCATTAATTAATGAATTAATAATCGTAATTGTGGAAATAAAACATGCATAAGAAAACATTAGATAAGAGATCACTGAGTTGTTAACGGAGTTCACCATGACATCCTGGCTATGTCTCCTCATCCGTTTGGAATACAAATCACTTCATTATCCTTCCTTTGAAAGGGATGAAATATTCTCACAAAATGTGGCACATGCTTCTTACAGAGCTGAAACCCAGAGCAACCTTAAGGCTCTCACATAAGTGACATTTCTTCAGACACCAGAAGTAATACATATCAGATATCTCTCCACCAAAGGGTGATCCATAAAGGATTCATGCCTAAATATTTACATAGGGTGTTTATATAGTTTTCCTAACTCCATAATTCAAGGAGACAAGATCCACAAATTTAGGATCTAATAATCACTCAAGGACAAAAATGAGAAAGAATCTCAACCAACTTGGAAGACCCCTAAATTCCTCCTTGAGACAAGGAAAATACTTGTGGTAAAGTGAGAAAGAGTCCAAACCAGCTCATGAGACCCTTAACTTCCTCCTTAAAGCTAGGAAACTAATTTCCCTTTAAAATTAAGAAACTAATTTGTGAGTTGGATTCTCTCACAAAACTAATTTCCCATTTTTACAATTAAATGAATAATACATAAGATTCTAAAATTCACTTCAAGAATTAATCATTTTTCCAATTTCATGAATAATACATGAGTTTCTCACTCACTCAAAGTTTTAATCATTTTTACATTTTAAATAAATCATTCACGAGAATTAATTATTATTTTCCACCTATCATCAATTAGCATTTTAATGACCTTCTTCATGGTATGAAAAGTAATAGTTCCATGTGTGGAGATCATCTTGGATCATACAAAAAATCACTTTTGGTCCTCCAAAAGTAAAGAGGAAACTGCAACTTGAATCGCTGTAACCAACTTCTAGGAAGAGTCTTACACTCCACGATGCACTTCCCCTCTGCTCGATCTGCATAACAAATGTCTCTGATAGTCCACACCCTTCTCCTCCTTCACCTTTGTACTTTGGAATGAGGATTCCGATGTCGACACTTGCATCAATGCAAATCCAGCTGATTCCCTGATCTGCAGAAAAAATGTCTCTAAAAGGCTGCACCCTTCTTCTCCTTCACCTTTGTACTTTAGAATGAGGATGTCAGTGTCGACACTTGCACCAATGTAAAGTTGTAGCTGAAAATAAATGGATTACAACTTTTCAAAGAAATACCATACTTGCTAAGAGTTTATAAAACTCCCATGGACAAGTTTACAATGATTTCCAAAACAAGCCTAGGAAAAACAATGCCTCTCACTCAACAGTGGCTACAAGACCCATTACAATGTTGTCAAAACATGCCTAGGAAAAAGAATTCCTCTCATTGAACAATGGCTACAAGACCCATTACAATGTTGCCAAATGTTCCTAGGCAAAATAATGCCTCTCACTCAACAATGGCTATAAGACCAATTACAATGTTTCCAAAACAGGCCTAGGAAAAACAATGCCTCTCACTTAACAATGGCTAAAAGACCCATTACAATGTTGCCAACAAGGATTACAAGGTTTAGTCATAGAAAAAAATGCCTCTCACTCTCATCCTTATTTTCAAGAGTGGCTAATTACAACCTTTTACATCAATTTTATTAAGGAGAATACACCCAAATGTGCTATAGTGGGAACTCTATGGTTTTTAAAACCCCCATTACAAACATGTGAAACATAATAAATATGAAAATGCCATCATCATCATACTCCTCTTGTAATTATGAGAATTTTGGCAGTAAACATGAACACTTTATGTCGAAGTGTCAAAATGGTCTCTTACCGCATTGTCTTGGTTTGTGTGTAAGGCTCAAACAATTAATTTCCTGCAATAATTCAGATCTTTCTACCCTGCTGCAACACTCAAAGATCACCATAATATGCAACATACATTCATCCTCTTGAAATTATGAAAAAGAGGAAAAAACCAAAAATGCATAAAACTTGGAATACATAGGACCAACATGTTATGGAAATCCCTATGGATGTGCTCCTAGTGGATGAGAACTAGTGAGTGTATGAGATCCCTTGTTATATTTTTCAAGAGTCAGACCAACCTGTAACCCTAATTTTAATGTAAAGGGTACAGAACGGCCCCACCTTAATATAATTGATAATTCATGTAAAAGATAATTAATATGGTTATTATTAAATATATTGTGAGTTAGAGAGGCCGGACATGTTGTGCCAATAGACACTTTTGTTGACAGGTCAAGTCTAATATAAGTAAAGGTAGATTCCCCGTTGAGGAATCATATCTTTTGTGTGTGTTTGGAAATTTCAGCAAGTACATCTTCTTGGGAAAAGTGTGCACCTCTCTTGGGCGCTAGTCTTCTAGGGTTTGCAAGCACCCTCTTGTGTGCTAGGTTTTCTTGGTGGTGAAGGTATTTCTCTTGAAGAATATAGCAAAGGATTTGGCTGGGTTTTCTTCCCTTGTTGAGAAGGGTTTTCCAAGATACTTCTTGTGTTCCTATGCATGGTGTTTCTTCTTGTGATATTGGTTGCTGCAACATAATTGTTTATGGTTTAAGTTAAATGATAAAAACGAATGAACTTAATGCTTAAACCTTTATTATTGAAAAATCAACACAGATGACATGGAATGATGGTTGGGTTTTGCGGTAGTTGTACGGAAGCTGACATGGCAGCACCACAGGCTGCCATGTGTTAGGCTAAAACTTGGAATACATAGGACCAACACATGGCAGCCTGTGGTGCTGCCATGTCAGCTTCCGTACAACTACCGCAAAACCCAACCATCATTCCATGTCATCTGTGTTGATTTTTCAATAAGAAAGGTTTAAGCATTAAGTTCATTCGTTTTTCTTCATAAGACAGAGATGAAGATGCACCCAGCTCTATGGGAATTTACATGTTCACCTTGTGCTTAGCCATAGGCACATCCAACTCAACAGATCTCCTTTCTCACTACGTTACACATGAGAATCATCTGGAGTTCTTCTCAAATATATGTAAGGAGGAGTCCATCTCTACGTTCCAACTCTGTCTTAGATAGGAACCACACACCCCTCTCAAGGGATCTCTCTCAGGTTTGTGTCCTGGATAATGTTTCATGCAATTGTAATCATCAACACTCCCTCTAATCTAGGGAGGCATTCTCCACCAAGCCAAGTCTCTCACATAAATACTCGAACTTTGTCTTGGCAAGTGGTTTGGTGAAGATATCTGCGATCTGTTCATGAGTAGGAATATAATGCACATGTACTGTCTTCCTCTGCACCATGTCTCTGATATAGTGATAATTTATCTCGATGTGTTTCGATCTGTCATGAAACACTAGGTTGTCGGAGAGATTTACATAGCTCTGGTTATCATCATAGAATCGATCTCATAATCAAGTAAATCTGTCAGAAGCTTATGAAGCCACACTACTTCACACACTCAATGCTATATGTTGCACCTCTTTTGTCACCTAAATCAACAAAATAATGGTGCTTACAAGCCTAGTTGGGTCAGCTAGGCAAGACAACAGTAAAGGAAAGGGTTAGAAAGATAAAGCATAAAAGATAAGCAAATAATTAAATTAAGAATGATAAAAACAATTAAAATATAGTGCATAAGAACATAAGAAAAAGGAACAAACAAGACTCATGCCACCAATGGAAAGAAAAAACAGAAGAGAGAGGGAGACTTTGGGTCCCCTCTTCCTCCAAGGGAGGGCTCTTGGACCCCCAAATATTGAGCTCTTCTTACAAATGAGGAACTATAATGAAATGGTGAAGAGAATCCAAAGCACATTCATTCTAGAGGTGATATGAATGACTAAGTGCAATGGTGCTAGCATACTCTTGATGAGGAAAGATGATTCCAAGAGAATATCATCAACATAACAATACAAATGAATTCCTTGAAAATGTAGTGCACCCATGGCTTCCTTTTATAGCATAACTTTGAAGCATTATTCAACCATCTTTTAGTGTGAACAAGGGGCCATTTAGGGCACCCTTAGGTCTTTGACCAGCCACCCAACTAGATTCAGCCGAGATTTGGGTGTCAAATCGACTTGGAAGCTGAACCATAAGTAGGTGGGAGGCCAACCAATATCATAAATGCACCGTTTTGAGGGATGCACGGTTTTTTGCTTCCACAGTCACGCATCGTGCGCATGTGCTCTTTCTCCTGTGTTTCTGAATGGTGCATGTGCGCACGGTCCATGTGTAGTCTTAGCGCATGCTGATTTTATTGTTGATTGTATAGTTTTGGGCCTTTTGGAATTGCATTTTTGGTCCATGGGTGAACTAATAGCTGTTTGGAGATGTTGGATTCCTGTAACCATTTGCGGATGAAATTTTAGTGATAATAGATGCCCCCTGATGTGTGAGGTTAGGAGAATACGTATAGCCGAAATATATCAATGTTTATTCTACTGATAGTACCTATGTAAGAAACAACGTTGTGAGGATTATCAAGAGCGATCCATTGGAAGGAGAGGGGGACCTGTAGGACCCAATCTTTTCCCAGGGTTTGGAAAAAATAAAACTGTTTACAAACGAGGTGGGCAGGCCCCATGCTCATGTCATGTAACTCAAAATACAGTGATTGAAGTTGTTGTGGACGTAGATCAATGCAGTGCCCTCTGGGGAGGTTTGATAATAACAAAGGAAAATTCTGATGGTGAACAAGCTCTGAAAAAAGAAGTAAGGACACCTGTGGGAAGTGTCGATAAATGTGCAGACATTGATAGTCTATCAAATTTCATAGGTCTTCGACTAAGATAAAAAAAATGCGATAGTCGTAAAGTAAGACCCACCGTAACATGAGATAGTGTTGAAGTCGAATGTTAAGGGGGTCAATGATAGCAGAGAACAATGGTGGTTTTCCTTGTGCGGTCTGAGACTCCTCATTGTAAAGGTAATGAGAGTCAAGATACGATCGCCCTTCTAGAAACTGTGTTGATGTCGACAGAAAGGGAGATGCGACTTCGTGAAGTGGAGGGCTTCATGGAATCCACTTGGATAAAATCAGGAATTGATGAGTAACATGGATGAAGTCTAGGAGTAGTGAGACTCAAAATTGTCATTGGTTGGGGAGAGATGTAAAGTGGCAACAACCGTGAAACTGAATCTAGTGTCAGGGGGACAACTAGATGATGGTAAATTGTGCCAGAGGCATGACAAAATGGATAAACACAGAGATCAAAAGGTGTATTGGCTGTCGGATAGTCGGGGTTTATGGATAATGTCATTGATGTCGGGAAGTGAAAAATGCCCCAACCAAGGGAAACAAGGGTTTCTTTGTCGGGGAAAGGAAGGTCGCTAAAGGAGACAACAAAAAGCTATGAAAATGCGGAAAAAGGGTTTGTATAATTGCCAACAGAATAAAAAATAAGTTGGGATAATTGTGCAGATACAGAAATGGGTGCTCCAGTGTAAGATGACTTGGCCTGATGAGGGCACAAGCTGCTCGAAAAACAAGTGGAGGGTGGGGGCCCCATAGGCGGGTTTTTGTATTAGGGAAATGTATGCAGAACAATATGCAGATGGGAAAACTGATGGTGGGTGAAATGGATGGTTAATGATACTGCGAAGGTGCAGTCAAAACTAGAACCATGATGAAGTAATTCGGGATTCCATTGGGTAGGCTAGAAAAACGAGGAGAAGGGGTATGTGGCTAGTTCTCGACGATATGTAAGACTATTGAGACTCCCATCCCTAAAGGGTGAAAACAAAATGAGTGTCAAAATGTTAAGGGGACTATGAATGGGACAATTCATGTGGGGGAGAGTGCTACCGGGTGTCAGTACCGAAATGTAGTGAAGGTGACAATACTGCAGAGCCGGATATAGGGATCCTAGAGGCAAATATCGGAGGGTGTGACTGGGAGATGCATTTTGATATTCAGAGGGAATGACTACATGCCAATGTCTATAATATACCTGGAAGGATACCACTGATGTGTAATGATCAAGTACCTGCACACATGAAAACTGAATACCCGATGTGAACAATATCTGAAGAGAAAGATCATATATCAATTATTCAATAATATGTAAATGTAAGCATGCGTACCTGAGCGTTAGATGAGAATAATGCCCCCTGGGGGATGAGGATGGAAAGTGGCCCGGGGAAGGGAATGGTGTAGGTGACGGGGTCTTGATCCCGTAGTTGAAGACAGATCGAAAAAAGGACACCCGGAGCTTCCGTAAATGAGTCTGGAAAGTTGGAAAAATGGACTATATATAACTGTAGGGCCCATAATGCCACCTCATTTGTACCTTCTGTCTTATTGAGTGGACGAGCGATTGTAGAGGAGATTGGAAGATTCTAGGAGATTGAGGCAGTCGAGTCAGGATCAACGTGCTTCAGGGTGGTTGTTGTATCCTCCTGCATAGAATTAGGGTTTCTGTTTTTGGGTAGGGCCTGTACGGAGGCTGTTTTTGACGAACAGGTGTGATATCGGGCCACGTGTTGATACAATGTTCGACAATAGAGGGATCAAGGTCGTGCATCTCTATGTAGGACCAAGCAAAGATGTCCCGATATTCCTGGAAAAGAGCTTTGTAGGTGGTGATTTCTTCAGGAGAGCATGTAGTGCCAATGGTAATTTCCTCTACGACTCCAGATTTTGTGGAAATATCAATTTTGATGGTGGGGGAAATATTGGCCATATTGCCTTCTTCAAAAGCATTGGGGGAAGGGATAGGGTTTTTGAACCAATCTATATGCCCTAATGGGAGAAAATATTTGGTTTCAACTGCGTAGATGGGGTTTTGGTTAGGAGGCCCAACGACTTCCTGTGAAGGAAAAAGTGCTCTGTTGTGGAGTGCGTCCCATGGGAAATCGGGTTTAGTTAACTCCTCAAGGATGTCTTCATCGCAGTGAAAATGTTGAGAATATAGGGGATTGAAAGGAGTGACTTTGGTGACTGTCATCGTGGGTTTGTTGTCTGGTGGTGACGATGTAGAGGGGGTATCATAAGGAGGTTGCGATGGTTCGCTCGACATAAACCAAATATCGAGATATTGTGGGTTGGAAATGGTAGTTGGGCGTAGAATTTCCGTGGGGAAATGAATTGGAGAATTGTGGGGATTTAGGGGTAAATCCTCATATAAATCATCTAGGAACCATGGGGGAGTAGGGAGTGCCTCAAGTTCCGATGAAGAGATATGAACCATATCTAGTGATGGGGTAAGGGTACTCACCGGTTCTCCTGGAGGAGGGGGTGTATGATTTTGAATAAGGACCAATTGGCGATGCTTGTATTCAATGATCATAGGACATTGATATGTGAAATGATCAAGTGATTCACATAGAGAGAAAGGAAATCTCATACATTTGTTGACTGAGGTCGTGACATAATGGATGTCGGTCACATGTGTTGGGGTGGGTTCTTGCTGAAAGCTCTCGCGTACGACTGTTAGCATCTACCATAACTGAGGTAACACTGGAAAATGGTGTGTGTAATGGCCATATTATGAACATACGACACATGCGAATTTGGTTTGTAGTCCTTTTCTACTTATGTTCTGGGAGATAGCGGAAGTACTGGAGGAAGCGACTAGCGGTGGTGGTGCTAGAGGGAGTTGAATGAGATTACGTAACTCGGGGAGAGATGGGCACTTGTTGGTGGGGTGTCCATATTTCTCACATAGCATGCAAGGAGGTTGGACACGTGGGGGAAGTGGAGAAGTGGGTTCCTTCTTTTTTCGTTTTCCCCCAGTTGTAGCAGGGGTGCTAACGAGTGGGGGTGTGGGTAGGATGGTGGGGGTAAGTATGGGAATCTGCATAAGGATTCCTTCTGTTTGGGGAGGGAGGGATGGTTGAGGGACCATATCAGGTGGATGTAGATACCATACTAGGATTTCCAGCACCATGTTAGGAAGGGTGAGCGTTGCAGATACTTGGAAAGCTTGTACACCCGGTGGGGGGTAAAAGAAATGGATTTGGGTAATGGCTTGGGGGACTGTTTCCCAAACTAGGATATGACCTTGGGGGAGGGGGAGATCAGGAATGGGTTGAGCTGAACAAGGTCGAGGATATTCCTGAGGAAGGAGTTCTATGACTAGTGGGACGTCAGGGATGAAAGGGGCCTCGGTGGGAGGGAGAGTATCTTCAGTTGTCATTCCTTTGGTGGGGATGACACATACTTGTGCAGAAGGATGGATGAGTGGTGTTTCTCCGTGGTATGTCCCTAGTAAGGATGGGTCCTTAAAAATTCTGGGGCCCATCTCGATGAGTGGATGGGCATCCGGATTAGTGTGGATGAAAGGGAGGATGTTGTCGATGTTGGATGAAGGGTTAGGCTCATAATGTGATACTTGATCAACGGTAATGATCTTTCCATTATGGGGAAACATCATGGTTCAGAACACATAAGAGGTGACTGCCTTCATAGCATACATGTAGCTACGACTAAACAAAATAGTGTAGTCGAGTGGGGCATCGATAGCCTCAATGTCAATAAGGATAGTTTTTCCCTTGAGTTTGACGGGGACATTTTGGAAGATCCCCTCGGGAGATGAGGGTCGTCCATCATAAGCCCTCAGAGTAATAGCGGATGGTATTATCTCTGGAGAGCCGAGTTTCTGCCAAACGGTTTTGGACATGATGCATGTGGATGCACCTTCGTCAATGATGCAGTGGTGAACGACGATGTTCCAGATTTTAACTGGTATTTGAAAAGAGACAAGAGCGGGGAGACGAGGTTCTCCACTGTCGAGATCAAATGTGATGAGTCGAGTATTGGCACGGTCGACTGCCCCCAGAGTGGAAAGTAATGACTTCCATTGAGTAGGACAGGTTTGAAGAACTTCTAAGACTGACATGGTAGCAGGGGATTGGGCCAAGTCATCGACCAGACTATAATTGTGGGCTGCCCTAGCTTGAGGGTTATGGACATTCCTTCACAATGGGATGCGAGGGATGTGAAGAGGTGTTTCAGTATTAGGGCACATAATCATCAAAGGTGGGCTAGTCGTGACTAGGGTGGCGTCCGAGGTAGTGGGATTTGGGTCAGAGGGTGTGATGTATTGATGACTGCGTGTTTGTAGAAGGACCTCTTCCTCACTAGTGAGGAGGATAGTTCGATCTGCCAAAGTGCCTGGGTGGTGATATGGTCCTGCCTGTGGTGGGGCAGGGTGCATCTCTTGTTGGGTGTTCATCACCCCTTGATGTGGTATGGGGTTTTGCAACACGGCTGAGGGTGGGTGCTTCACATATTGTTGTGGGGCATGCTGGGGGGCAGGTGGGGCTAGCGTATGTGGTCCATTACAAGATTCTTTCATCCATTTGAAGTCTCCGATTTGGGGGCAATGGTGAGTATAATGGCCATACTCACCGCAAAGGGCACAAGGGAAGTTTGTCCGAATATTGTTGTTGTTCTTTCTTTGGCGTTTGTTGTTATTTCCCCCTTGAGGGTTCTGGTTTCCCTAGTTTTGGTTTCCCCCTGCAGGTTGGTTCTACTGGGGTTGGTTCTGGTTTCCTCCTGGTTCGAGATTATTATTGTTTTGGTTTTTCCCTTTCTTTCTAGCATTGTTCGACTGATGGGATGGATTAGTCGTATTCAATTGTTCAAAATTTTGGTATTGCTAAATGGGAGATGGTTGAACAAGGTTAACCCCAACATGTGGTTGTCCTTGTGGTGAAGGAATAGGCTGGGGGGGACCAAGAAATGGAAAGTACAGATTATGCTGTGGTAACGATCCATAGGATGCATAGGAAGGCATGGTGGTTTCACTAGTGCTTAGGGTGTAAGAAGAGGTGGAGGGGGTACCAGAATTAGGTTGATCTATGAGGCATATTGTGGGTGCTGGCGGTGGTCTACTTGTGGGTGGAGGAAAGGTCAAGGGGTATGGTTGTGGATAAGGGGGAGAATTATAATAAGGGGGTCTTTCGTATGCAGGTGGATATTGAGGGATTCCATACATTGGTGGTTGTTGGGGATGTGAATTGTGGTGTGTAGTGGTACCAATCAATCCATCCACTGAGTGAGACATCCCAGGTTTGTCCTTGCTGAATGGCACGGGTCTCAGGGCGTCAGGTAGTACTGTATACAAGTACCCTGAATGTGAGTAAATGAGTTCGAACTATTGGGCCTTGCTAATGGCTTCTTCTTTAGACTGGGGGAAGGTGGTGGCCACATCTTTGGCAAGGAGGGAAACAAGTGATTTGAGGAACCAATTGAGACATTGTTGTGGAGTAGCTTCAGCTTTACAGATACTACGCTGCCGATGCCATTCATGAATGTGGTCAGCGATGTGCATGGCAAAGGTTTTTTTAATTTCCGAGAGTAGTTCGAGGCCATTGCCATGACGATTGGTAGTTGAAAGAAGGTCAAGAATGCTTTGGCAAAGGATTTAAAGGTCACATGGGACCCATATTTTTCTTCTACATACCACTTAGCTGATGGGCCAGTGAGTGTATGTTGAAATAACCTCAATCGGATAGAATCGTCTGTGATGCTATTTGAAGAGAACCATAAGTGAAAGGTCATGATATGGTTGGCATGATCGTCTCCTGGTTTTCCTTCAAACTTGGGGATGTCTGAAGGCAGTTTGGTAGGCTTTGCTAGCCATGTGGGGTTGTGCAATATAGGATCATTAGTGAGTTTAGTCAGATCCAATATGTTGAGGGAAGTCAAGTATGGAATCTGAGGTGGTGGCGGAGGATTAGTTCTAGCCATAGTGTGAGTGTTTTGTGTACCTGACCCTTGAGGGGGACTAGGTGGGTTTGTACTTCCCCCTTGAGAAGAAGTTGGCTCCCTGCTTCCGTGGAAAGGAGAGTGTGGGGATGTTTGACCTTGGGAAGTGGACCCAAGCAGAGTGGAACCAAGAAAATATGATCCCAAGACAATAACACTCATAGGGGTGTGGGGAAGTATGGCTGATGAGTTGGCAAGACTAGGAACTCCCCTAGAATGGGAGGGAGATTTAGCAAGCATCTGGAACGACAGGGGTTCTGTGGGTCCCCTATGATGTTCGACTAGCAAGGTGGATGTGTGCAAATGGTGATGAGATCAATTAATGAACAAGAGACTTTGTATAACTTGGACCTTCACAATATATCTCAAAATCATATGTAATCACAAGAACATCATACATAAATCAATTGATAAAGAAGCATACATGTGGGTAGGTGGATTTTGTCCGTGTGGGAGAACAAATAAAACAAATGCTCCTGTCTTAAAAGACGTAACGTCCTTCCTCTCAAACAACACTGGACCTTCCAATAGCACTCAATAGTGGGGATTGAAGCCACTGGAAGAGGAACTAGTGAAGGATGAAGTAATCAGTTATAATGAGGGGTAGAGGGTGCATATCCCGAAAGAGTTGGCGATATTTCCCAATAGACACACAAAATCCGATTAAGGTGCAATTGCAACCCACAATTTGCACCTGGGTAGATGTCCTAAAATTTGGTCACTAGGTACCTCGGTCAAAGTGTGGCATTTAGATTTTCAGCCTAAGAAATGGGTCACGGGATGGATCCCATCCAAGAGGTGGGTGCCTCAAGGGGGGATGCACAGAAATACCAGACCTTGGCCTTCAACCCTTCACGGGTATCTCCCTGCCTTATGGTGTTAGGAACACTTGACTTGGAGGATTTAAAGTTCCCTATTTGACAACTTCTATTGTTTGAAGATGTGAGAACCAGATAATGGGGAGTTATTTGGATGCCTATCCCCGAAATCCTACCTAGACTAAAAAATTTCTTTTGGCACCTCCTGTGGAGGAAAACTTAGTGAGTTTTTTAGAAAATTTTTAAGTGTGGTTGTTTGAGATATTGGGGGTGTGAGCCAATCTCATTGAAATTAAGTGGGAGTGGAGAGTTTCGTCAAGAAAAGGGTGGGGTGTTTCAGAATCCCTTTGGAGGAAACTTACTTTAACCTCCACGTTTCGAGATGAAATTGAGTGAGTAGTGACTTTGTGTGTGAATCAAGTGAAAGTGTGCCAATATTTTTAATAATTTAGGTGTCACCTTGCTGCACATGGACTTCGCTTGGTCCTTACAAGTCTTGATTACCTAATTAACTAAATGTCATTGGTACAAACTTGCATAATTTTAAAGTCCCTAGGAAACTAGCATGTGGACATGTGGGTCCTTACTATTCCTTTAACTCCTTAATGTGATTTGATCTAAGAAAGATTTGAAACTATCCTATATTGTGGACATGTGGGCATGTATGGGCCCATTACAAAACCTTAAAACTTCCCTAGGGATTTAATCTAAGAAAGTAAATTTCAACACTATCCTATCTTTGTAGCATGTGGGCATGTATGGGCCCATTACAATCTTAAGATGTGTTTGAAAAATTAAATTAAGAGGAGTCCCGAGGGGGCTGTTTTACTCTCCTAAAGATTTTGTCTTTTTTAAGGGAGATGAAATTTTCCTTCAACCTCTTTCTGATTCTCAAGATCGCTTTGGGGCGCGAGAGAAGAGCATACTCAACGATTGATATCCAATTTTTGGTCCCAATGCAAGTTTTATATGTGATGTAGAATGATTCCAACTTAAACTTTAATCAAAGAAAGCCATCCATGTGGCAACATGCAAGCAAAAGAGGAAAAATAGTGATTTTAAACCCCGTAAGTGCTTACATTTTGACTATTCCCTTTATATGGAGAGGGAATGTAAGTGTGGTGCAAATTACAATATGCATGGAATCAACTTTAAGAAGTCTATGGACCTTCCACAGATCACAAAAAGATTACAATGTGTGTTTTTCTGCACAGGTGCATGGGCCTCAGAATAAACAGAGGCGCTCTGAGCGCTAATGCGTGAATTGAAAGCAGTTTATGGGCACAGGTGCGCAGAAGGCATTGAGCGATATGGTGGTTTTGACACACGTGCGCTGAAGACGCGCCTATGGGTTAAAACATGCGCACACTGTCTGTTACACGGTTGTGAATAAAATTTTGGATGAAATTATCTTTGCTCAGCTTTGAACTTGGCCTTTTGTAGGTCGGCTTGGGCCGTTTATGATCCCTACAAGTTAAAGAAAAAAAAAGAAGAACTAAAATAACCCAAATGGGGTACGAAATTGATACCTTTCCCTAGTGGAGTTGCCAATCTATTGCACCTATTTTTTCACCTAAATGAGAAAAATAATGGTGCTTACAAGCCCAGTTGGGTCAGCTAGGCAAGACAACAGTAAAGGAAAGGGTTAGAAAGATAAAGCATAAAATATCAGCAAAGAATTAAACTAAGAATGATAAAAACAATTAAACTATAGTGCATAAGAACATAAGAACAAGGAACAAACAAGACTCATGCCACCAATGGAAAGGATTGTATTAGTGGAAAGAAAACACTGAAGAGAAAGGGAGACTTTGGGTCCCCTCTTCCTCCAAGGGAGGGCTCTTGGACCCCCAAATATTGAGCTCTTCTTACAAATGAGGAACTATAATGAAATGGTGAAGAGAATCCAAAGCACATTCATTCTAGAGGTGATATGAATGGCTAAGTGAAATGGTGCTAGCATACTCTTGACGAGGAAAGAGGATCCTCCAAGATAATATCAACAACATAACAATACAAATGAATTCCTTGAAAATGTAGTGCACCCATGGCTTCCTTTTATAGCATAAATTTGAGGCATTATTCAACTATCTTTTAGTGTGAACAAGGGGCCATTTAGGGCACCCTTAGGTCTTTGACCAGCCACCCAGCTGGATTCAACTGAGATTTGGGTGTCAAATTAACTTGGAAGCTGAACTAGAAGTGGGTGGGAGGCCGACCAATATCATAAATGCATCGTTTTGAGGGATGCACGGTTTTTTTCATCCACAGTCACTCATCGTGCACATGTGTGCTTTTTCTTGAGTTTCTGAATGGCGCATGTGTGTGTGCTCCCTGTGTAGTCTTAGCGCATGCTGATTTTATTACTGATTATATAGTTTTGGGCCTTTTGGAAATGCATTTTTGGTCCATGGGTGAACTAATAGCTGTTTGGAGATGTTGGATTCCTGTAACCATTTGTGGATGAAATTTCAGTGACAACACTATATACTTTGCTTATGTGGTACTCAAGGCCACAGAGCTTTGTTTCCTACTGGACCAGGAAACAATGGAAAACTTCACGGTAAAACAACAACCGGATGTGCTCCTTCAGTCCACTGCGTTCTCTGCCCAATCCGCATCGACATATCCCTGTAAACTCATGTCCACATTGTAGGCATATCTCAGGCCAGATCTAGCTATGCCTCATAGATATCTCAATACATGTTTTGTTGCTGTCCAGTGAGTCTCTCTTGGTTGACTCATGGAATGAATAAGTAAATTCAATGCATAGCATGAATCAAGTCTGGTGTTAATCAGATACATCAGTGATCCAATCAGCTGTGGATCAGTCTCGTTTGAATCTTCATTATTCATTTTCTTCAAATTCATCACCATGGATTTTCATTCTGTCATACTAAACTTCTTTAATATTCCCACTATATATTTTCCTTGATTCATGAAAATATCATCGGTCCTCTGTCATACTTCTTGTCCCAAGAAGTAGTGCATCATACTCAGATCCTTCATCTCAATACCAAAAGTCACAACTTACTTGTATCTAACATCAAGGATTTTTGAATAAGTCATAAAAATCAGGCTCTCGTCACCAACACTGTAATAATATAGGTTTGGATCAACAATACTCTTGCTGAAACCCAAAATCATCAAGAATCCATCCATTTGATATAGTTTCCAACTCATGGATGGTAGTACGGATGGAAGTGTATCAAGATTTACTGGATCACGTGTCTCATCATAGACAACTCCCTCTTTTTGTGAGAATCCTCTGGCTATAGATTTTGCTTTGTATTTCTCGACACTTCCATTAGCTGCATGCTTGATCTTATAGATCCACTTGGAAATCACCACATACTTTTCTTCTGGTCTCTGAACAATATCTTATACATCATTCTTTAAGATATATTGGTATTCTTTTGTTATGGCATCTTTCCATACCCGTTCTTCCGTTGCTTCTCCAAGACAAGGAGGCTATGAATCAATGAAGTGGCTCATGACTGAAGGATAGTTTGAAAATCTCTTTTTCTTTCTCGGGATAAGCCTTGAGGGGATTGTATGTTCCTCTGCCTCCTGCAGAGTGAGCCTAGGAAATCCTTTTATGCCCTACTACAACATCTCTAGACATATCAACTCGAGCAACTGGATCAGCTGGAATAATGTTTGTCTTCCTCTGAAATGTTGAAGGGGGAGAAGGTATTGTCTCATTGTCAATATCCATTTGAGATTCTCTAGATCTTTGAAAGGCTATATATTCTTCAAGGACAACATATTTGCTTGTCTCAATCTGTCTCTGACCAAGGATGTAGATCTGGAATGTCTTCGAATATTCACTGTTATCCCATAAATGTATACTTTCTCCGTGAAGGGTCTAACTTGGACTTATTCTCTTTGGGTACATGAAAATACACTGGGCACCCAAATATCTTGAAGTGTTCAATATGAGACTTCACTCCGGTAAAGGTTTCTTCGGGAGTTATGTTTTTCAAAGTCTGGCGAGGACTCTTGTTCTGAACATATATTGTGTCATGCATGCTTCTGCCCATGGAATCATAGAAATATTCTGATCATGCATTATTACATTGGTTGCCTCAATGATGATTCTATTCTTCCTCTTTCTCAAATAGTTTTGACTCCCTCTGAAGGATAAACATCTTCCTTTGTTATTAACATGCCTGGAACAAGAAAACAAGAGGAACAAAAACAAGAATATCTCCAAAAGGAGAATAATGAGTACATCTCTAGAATAAAAACAATTTAAGGATTGTTTTCACAGCTACAACACTTACTTGTAATGTAGCAAAATTTAGAAATATAGGTTAGAGGGATGACAATTACAACAATCAAACATGGAGTCTTCACTTCCAGTGTGTTTTTCTTTTGAATGTACTGAGATCCCTTTGGATCCATGAATTCAACAAAGGTTCCTTCCTCCTGCAAGTACCCTCATGATAATGATACAAATAATATATACAAGTGCATACCTGAGGGTACTGATATGATTTCTCCAATGGAACCTGGTCGATTTCTGTTTTCTGACATCTTCATGAAGAAGGTAGTCATAGTATCATCTTTTTGTATCACCCACAATAAATATTCCTCTAAATTCTTGTCTTTAATGTTGCTTGATTCATCAAGCTTATCTGCCATCGTAGTTCTGTTCATCATAATTTTAGATTCTTCACAAACCCTTGTCAACTGGGATAGAAAACCTAACGGCTAGGATAGAATATCAAACTTAGGTTTTGTTGGGCTTGTGAATGCCAACAATAATATTTTAAAGTTAGAAGAACATAGGTAATCTTTGAAGGTTTCTTCAAGGAGCTGCAGAAACCATAAAACCAAAAATCTGCAGAAAATTGCGAAACCCTAGGGCTAAATTTTCAAAATGATCAGAATTTCACTCTGAGAGTATTTGGAGGTGTGATGGAGAAGGCCGTACTCTCCTATGCCAATATTTTCCTCAACGTCCAAGTTTTAGGGGCTGAAACACCCAAAAGAAGAGGGCCATACAGATTTTCTGGAAAGCCTAGGAGGGTCATACAGTTCTAGAAAAGAGGAGGGATGACTGGTAGAAGCTTGTATCTTGTGCAATGGGTTCTTCAAGACCTATGCTCTGATACCATTTTGATTTTTCAATAAGAAAGGTTTAAGAGTGAAGTTCATTCCTTTTTATCATTTAACTTAAACCATAAACAATTATGTTGCAGCAACCAAGATCACAAGAAAAAACACCATGCACAAGAAAACAAGAAGTATCATGGGAAAACCTTCTCAACAAGGGAAGAAAACCCAACCAAATACTTTTCTATATTCTTTAAGACAAATACCTTCACCACCAAGAAAACCTAGCACACAAGAGGGTGCTTGCAAACCCTATAAGACTAGCATCCAAGAGCGGTGCACACTTTTCCCAAGAAGATGTACTTGCTGAAATTTCCAAACTTACACAAAAGATATGATTCCTCAATGGGGAATCTACCTTTACTTATATTAGAATTGACTTGTCAACATAAGTTTCTATTGGCACAACAGGGCCGACCTCTATAACTCACAATATAATTAATAATAACCAGATTAATTATATTTTACATTAATTATCAATTACATTAAGGTGGGGCCGTCCTGTACCCTTTACATTACAATTAGGGTTACACACAGGTCTGACTCTTGAAAAATATAGCAAGGGATCTCATACACCTACTAGTGCTCATCCACTAGGGGAACATCCATAGGGATGTCCATATCTCTATCTCACTGTGTTTCACAGGAGAACCACACTCACTAGTGCTTAGCCACTAGGATCACGTTCACCTGTGCTCATCCACATGCACGTCCACTCAACCGATCTTCTTTCTGATTACATTAAATAGGAGAGTCATCTAGATTTCATCATCTCAAATATATTCTTAGAGGAGGCTAATACATCATCTTCATCTCTGTCTCATGATGATGCACCCAACTATATGGGAATTTACACGTTCACCTTGTGCTCAATCACATGCACGTCCAACTCAACAAATCTCCTTTCTCACTACGTTACACATGAGAATCATATGGAATTGTTCTCAACTCTCTGTAAGGAGGAGGCCATATCTACGTTCTAGCTCTGTCTCAGATAGGAAGCACACACTCCTCTCAGGGGATCTCTCTCAGGTTTTTGTACTGGAGAATTCTCACGCAACTGTAATCATCAACAATCTGATGTGTCAACCCCATGTCAACGTACTAGTTAGCACCATACTACCAACTGTACCTTCCACATCATCTTCCATACTAACACATCAACATCCAGACAACTTGCCTCATCTCTGCAATGTCATATTCGATACTTCCATGTCATCTTTCGTACGGCCTGCCAGGTCACTGCTACATCATCATGCCAACATCATGCTGACGTCAACATGACACATGTTCAAATATGGTTGGCCTAAATGGGTTCCAAATCACCCAAAAATGGGTGACACATGGTAGCCTTTCGGGTTGCCACATAACCCTACTAACGTCATGTTGATGCCAGCAGGACAAGTGTCAGACTCTACACCTGCCAACTTAGCATGATGACGTCAACACTGTACGAACTTCCCTAGTTTTTCCTATTTGTTGAAAATTTAATATTTCCATAACGTTTACATATGGACTCCGTTTGAGGTTCCATTTGCGCCATTGGAAAGATATTGTCAAGCTCTTGGACTTGGTTATATTTTCGTCGAATTATGGGAACTTGTTTTTGGCCATTGTTTCCTTAACTGTGGAGGATCCAACCTCAGGTATGAGCTTCTTGCTTGGTGAACCATGAAGCTTGGGGTGAAGATTCCAACATTTAGGGATCAAATACTAATTTTTTGGGGAAGGAATGAAGAAGGACATTTGCACCTTTATGGATAAATGTGACATTTTCCAATGAAACAAGGGAGATACAATGAAACCTCCATGCAAACTACAACCTTTATCCATTCTGCCAACTATATAGATTGGCATTTCTATGGACTTCATTGTGGAGTTACCAAAATTTGCCAATAAATTTGTAATAATTTTTGTGGTTGATTGCATTTCCAAATATTCTCATTTTTGTGTTCTCCAACACCCCTTCAAGGCTTCCATGGTTTCTCAAGTATTTATGGATAATATCTTTAAAATCCATGGTATGTTGCACTTGACTGTGATAGATTGTGACCCCACCTTCACCAACTATTTCTAGAAAGATTGTTTCAGCTCTAGAGCACTCAATTGAATCTTAGCACCAAATATCACCCCCGAAATGATGGTTAGATTGAAGCTATCAACAAGTGCTTGGAAGCATATCTGAGGTGATTTATTTTAGAGAGACAATCCCAAGGGGTCCAATGGCTATCTCTAGTCAAATGGTGGTATAATACCAATTATCATGATGTGAATCGAATGAATCCCTTTCAGGTTGTCTATGGAAAAAATACCTCGTCAATACTACTCTACTTAATAGGAATCTCTAAGGTGCAGGAGGTCGACAACAAACTCACAACTTGAGTCGACATTCTCCACACCCTCAAGGATAATCTAGTCATGACTAGTCTATCATTGCCCATCTGGATTTTTTTTTATATGGTGCACAAGTATAGTTCAAGACTTACACATAGATTTTTTTTTTATTGATTATGTTAAGACCCTCTAACATGGTCTTAACACTTAACCTCATATTTTTATGGATTCATTGACTTTTTTCATTGAAAATAATATAAAATTAACATGAAAAAAATGGAAAAATAGTGACGCGCAATTGTTATCTACAATTATATAAATTTGTTTTAAGAAATTCTGCCATTTATATATGAAAGCGATGTCTTAACATGAACATATGCATTATATTTTAGAGGAAAAGTAACATACCAATGTTAGAAGAATGTGAATTTTTTTAGGTATACCAGTTTTCCACAAATTATATATATATATATATATATATATATATATATATATATATATATATATATATATATATATATTCCATAAGCTAATTGGATTTCTTACATTTCATTTTTTTACACCATATTCTAATAATAAGTTGTACATGTACCTATAATTCATCCTAGTCAACAAATTGTATTTTATTAATATTTCTTGGAAAATCCACAATAGTCATCTTGAATATGTCAACATTTCAGATCACCAACCAAATCCATCATAAAGACATAAATGTCAAGTAGGAGAAGATGGTAACCTTGAAATAAATACATTGAACAATAGAGACAAGAAATCTCTAGAAAACCAATAACATTGGCTCACTAATAATAATAATGTGAAAAATGAAAAAACCAAAGAATAACATAAAAAGTTAGTAATATAATATTAGGTTATAATACAACTATGAATATCAAATATTATTAATATTAATACACAACTTCTAAGGTCGTATCATAGTAATAGTGTTAGGTTATTAATAATAGTACTATAATGGTAATAGTAATTAACTTATAATAATAGTAAAAGTATTAGGTTATTAATAATATTATAATAGGTTATAATATTTTTTTTTTTATAAGCTATCCATTCAGACATCCATCTATTATTGAAAATTGAGAAAACTACAAAAATATGTGGTTGGTTTACCATTTGGAAAACCATACTAGCCACATAAGAGTAGTTTGTGTTGTTCTTTGCAATTTGAAAGAACAAAAATCAATAAATGATATTGTTTGCAAATTAAACCATTTAAAATCAAAGAGGTAGTCCAAAGAATGCCTCCAAGGGAGGTGTCATTGGATGGGACTGCACGTGGTCTTCTCTAGATTGGGCCATATTCTTGTTGGCAAGCTTGTCAAGCTTTAGGTCCATGTCCTGTAGTTGTCATTTCATTTCATCTAGATGTAAGAAAATTCCTGGGCAAACCTTGTTTCTCTCCACAAGAACCTTGCCCATAAGGGTCTTAAGAATATATTAAATTTCCAAAGTTTTGGAATAGAGGGTTGCACGAGCTTGGTAGGTACCCGGATCAGGGATCCAAGAACCAATGTTTTCATCGACAATTTCATTGTCTATAAAATGTTGAAGGACCCGAGAGTTGACCTCTGCTAGATCCAATTCTGCCTGGACCTACAGAGGAGTATGCACTTCATAAACATAAGCTTCTTGATTAGAAACAACTTAAATTTTGGCGAGCCAGAGCGCCACCCTTGCAACTGCGGGCATGCTGACGGTGGCCCCATCACGACATTAGAGCTATGGGATGAAGACATGTAGAGATAGAGTGAAGAATGAGTGTGGCAGTGAGAGTGACGCGGAGAACAAAAATGAGAAGATTGGGGGTCAAGTGAGAGAAAATCCAGATGAGGGATAACGGGGACAATCCACAGGTAAGGTGAGAATGCTGAGAAAGGAAGCAAAGAACCCAAAGGGAGAGCCAACTTACTGGACCTAGGTTGGTGTCGTGCGATGTCATTACTGGCACTAATTGTCGATAATTCGATATCTTCATTGCTCAGAGAGGAGGAATGATAATAGCATGAGCCAAGGATGATCGCACATCAAAAATTAAACAAGGATGGATAGTCATTTATGTGAGGGGACGTGGGTAGAGTCAAGCAACAGTCGTGGAGGATCGTGACGTTGCCAAGCGAGGGTGGGGATCAAGGCCCCCAATGTGTCATGAATCTCCTCCCTTCCACCCAATCTAAGTGAATAGGTTATCACACTATTAATACATAAACAAAATATTAATATTAATAAAACAACTAAAGTAAGAAGTAATAAAGAAAAAACAATTAATAATATAAATATTAAGTTATTTTAAACATAGTGTAATATTATAACATAGTTTAATAATATTATAATAGGTTAAATTAGTCATCACATTATAATAATAACAAGTGATTTAAGCTAAGCTATAATAAATCATAAGATAAAGTAAGCAAACAAAGGAACAAAACATAACAAAGAAGAAACCTAAAAACATGAAAGCTAAAAAAAAATAAAAAAATAAAAAATTAAAATATATAAAGCAAAGGGAATGATATTGTTATATGTGTGAGGATACTATTATAAAAGGATATATTAATTAAAAAAATTATAGAAGTAAGAGGACAAATAAGAAAAATGAAACAAGGAAAGGGGCCAAGGATATTAAAAGAAGAGATACAGGAACACATAAGAAAGCTGTTTCACATACTTATAATATACACGTATTAACACATCCATCCAAGATAATGATTCTCTTCCCATGATACAATCACTTTATAAAATATTATACCATTCTTACTCTTCCCGTTTCCCAAGATAAGAGATATTAGCCCAAGATTACTTATTATATTACCTTATTACCCAAGATTGATACCATACAGAGAATATACATTCCATACATACATAGAAGGAGGGGATACCAAGGGATATTAAACCAAACAAAAGAAAAAGAGGAAATAAGAGTAGAAGGGAAAATATACTTATTATATTAAACCAAACAAAAGAAAAAGAGGAAATAAGAGTAGAAGGGAAAATATACTTATTAAACAGAAAGAGAACAATAATCTACAAATAAAAGGTAAAAAAAAACCAGAAAAATAAAATCTAAAAATAAAATCTAAAAATAAAATCTAAATATAAGAAACAAAAACAAACTGTAAAGAATAAGAAACAAAAAAAACTATAAAGAATATATAAATAGAGAAACAAAAAGACAAAGCAGTAAGCAAAAGGAAAGACAAAATAAAAAGGGAAAAAAAGGTAAGGAACGGGAAAAAACCAAAAAGTTAAAAAAAAGAGAGCAAAAAACAACCCAAAAACAAAGATAGAGAGAGCAACTAGGTTGAGAAGGTGAATGGGGAGCAAGAGCAACAATATTGAAATGGGACATAAAAAATAAGAGAAAAATTACCAAAATTATGTGTTTCTTTTATTGTGGATCAACATAAGGCAATTTTCATTGATCTTAAACCCTCCATCCATGTTAAGGTTGTTAGGATGTTTGATGAATTTTATGGCTTCCCTGATTCTATGTTTGAAGTAGTGATTTTCTTTGGTGAGGATTTTGGTGTCTTCTAGGCACATATGATGTTTGGTTCCATTACAATTCTTTGCTAATGTAGAGGTACACGCGTGTTCCTTCCTGATATTAACTATGTGCTCTTTAATCCTTACTTGGAAAGATCGTCTCATTTCTCCGATGTATCTTTTTTCGCATGAGCATTCCACCTTATATACTCCTTTATATTGGTGATGGTCAGATTTTTATTTCACTGATCTCATTTTTTGCCTTATCATTTCTAAGGGTTTGAAATAGGTTGCAATCTCTTTCTTACTTAAGACTTTGGAAATCCTATCAGTGACTCCTTTGATGTAGGTGAGGTGATTTATCTTGCCAGGGTGATTATTTCTAGAACGCAACTGTCCTCTTGCATTTTCCATGGCTCTACTTATTTCTATTATGATGTTGATATGAAAATGGGCCTTACTCTACACAAGTTTTCAATCGCGAATCGTTTTCTGATGAGTTGTTTGCATAAGGATTAAAAGGAATATGAGTCCATTATTAATCATGTTCTTACACCATAATACATAACACACATGAACTCAAAATGGAATAAGCATATGAAAAGACAAGAGAGAGACAACCAATGTTGGTAACAGAGTTCACCCCTCCTGGGCTACGTCTCCAGACCCACTTCAATTGGAATATAGATCGCTTTCATTCCTTCTTCAAAAGATGTTGGGACCTTCTCATAAGTTATTACATAAGATATGCCTTCCCCTTCAATGAGGATTCAAGAAGGCTGTTCACACTCATATCTCTCCATACATCAAGAAGGATAATTCCTTACATGAATGAGTCTCTCAATGCTTAGGAGTGGTAGCACTATGAATCTCTAAATCCACTCATTAATTCTCCATTACTCTCCCCCTTACATAAGGCTCACATAAGGCATTATATAGTTTTTCCTCACTCTCTCTTAAAAAAGAGCATTAATTCCTAGATCCACAATAATAAGATCTAATTACAAAAGAGGAAGAACAAGATCCATGAATGTAGGATCTCAAACTATCGTCAAGCACATAATGGGAAAAGTCTCAAAACCACCCAAAGACTCTTCATCCATGTCCTTGATTCTCTCAACCTAATAGTGAGAAAAATGACAAATTGGTGTGAGGTGGTTTCTCACATAAAAACCAATTTCCAAAATTATAATTTAATGATAAATACATGAGTCTAATTTCCCTCACAAGTATTAATCATTTTACATCAAAAGTGAATAATAATGTATGAGTTTTTTCAAAATCTCATAAAGCATAATTAAATGCATGAACATCTCATGAAAGCATAAGAATGCATGAGACCTTTTTCTCACAAAGCATTAATAAAAATGCATGGGAAAATAAAACTCATAAAAGCATAAATTTGTTGGATTACTGAGAGGGGGGGTGAATCAGTAATAGAGCAATATAATCCCTTTTAACCATCTAATCCAAGTGCTATATCAATGAAGAATTATTATCCAATAAATGCAGAGTAAATAAGCAATGAACAAATGAACAATCATACACATACACAGTACACCAGTGTTTTACGTGGAAACCCAAATCGGGAAAAAACCACGGAATGCTTTTT
>ML808079.1:133929-150364 GCA_009831015.1 Picea engelmannii
ATGTTGGGTACATGGTTGAGACAAGTAGTTGATGAGTTGGCACATACATGAGGTGTATAGTTGATGATGTTGGTACATCTTGATGAGTCATAGTTGATGAGTAGTTGATGAGTAGTTGATACATGATTGGTACATACTTGGTACATGGTTGGAGACACTTTTTAGTAGTATTGTTGACACATGGTTTATGGATGATGTAGCATACTTGTATTAGTATATTATTAGAAGCACATATTGATCTTGGTGATGATTATGAGTTGTTGTGTTATACTTGGTTGATGGACATATTTGAGAGTTGTCTTGGTGATTGATCTTGGTGAGTAGATATGATTTGGTTGATAAGATTGATGAGACAGGTTGTTGTGATAGGTTGTTTGGACAGGTTATTCATATAGGTTTGGTGCATGGTTGATGCACTTGTTCATGGTACAGGTTGAGGTACAGGTTGGTGCATGGATGATGCACTTTTTATGGTAGAGGTTGATTACAAGTAGTTTGGTATAGGTTGGTTCATGGTTGATGCACTTGTTTATGGTACAAGTTGATTACATGTTTTTTGGTACAGGTTGGTGCATGGTTGATGCACTTGTTTATGGTTCAGGTTGATTACAGGTTGAGGTACAGGTTGGGGCATGGTTGATGCATGGTTCGGGTTATTGGTATAGGTTGTTTGGTGCAGGTTGATTGGTATATGTTTACAATAGTATATCTCATGGTGATAGTGTGACAGTGGTTCCATCATTCTACTTATACGTCAGGACGGTTGGACGGGGCAAGAACAGGTGGCTGTAGCCACCTTTTGGTTGTAGTCAGAGAACATAGGGGGTTGTAACCTCATTCTGGTTGTAGCCAGAGAATTGGGGAGTTGGAGCTTCCCTGAGGTTGTAGCTTGAGAAACTATGGGGTTGGAGCCTCCTTCCAGTTGAAGCTAGAAAAAAAGGAAGTTGGTGCTTCCAATGAATGTAATTCTTAAAGACATATAAGAAAAAACATTCTGTGGTTTTATCCTGCTTTGGGTTTCCACGTAAAACATTGGTTTACTGTGTATGTGTGTGATTGCTCATTTGTTCATTGTTTATTTACTCTGAAACTATTGAATGATAATGCTACATTCATATAACACTTGCATTTTATGGTGAAAAATGATTAAATTTCTCTTTTATCGATTCACCCCCCCTCTCAGTAATCCAACAATTTTCAATTGAGAATCGTTTTCTGATGAGTTATTTGCATAAGGATTAAAGGGAATTTGAGTCCATTATTAATCATGCTCTTACACCATAATACATAACACACATGAACTCAAAATGGAATAAGCATATGAAAATACAAGAGAGAGACAATCGATGTTGGTAACGAAGTTCACCCCTCCTGGGCTACGTCCTCGGACCCAGTTCAATTGGAATATGAATCAATTTCCTTCCTTCTTCAAAATATGTTGGGACCTTCTCATAAGTGATTACATAAGAGATGCCTTCCCCTTCAATGAGGATTCAAGAAGGTTGTTCACACTCATAGCTCTCCATACATCAAGAAGGATAATTCCTTACATGAATAAGTCTCTCAATGCTTAGGAGTAGTATCACTATGGCTCTCTAACGCCACTCACTAATTCTCCATTACTCCCCCCCTTACATAGGGCTCACATAACGCATTATTTAGTTTTTCCTCTCTCTCTCTTAAAAAAGAGCATTAATTCATAGATCTGCAATAATAGGATCTAATTACAAAAGAGGAAAAACAAGATCCATGAATGTAGGATCTCAAACTATCTTCAAGCACATAATGGGAAAAGTATAAAAACCACCGAAAGACTCTTCATCCATGTCCTTGATTCTCTCAACCTAATAGTGAGAAAAATGGCAAATTGGTGTGAGGTGGTTTCTCATATAAAAACCAATTTCCAAAATTATAATTTAATGATAAATACGTGAGTCTAATTTCCCTCACAAGTATTAATCATTTTACATCAAAAGTGAATAATAATGTATGAGTTTTTCCAAAAGCTCATAAAGCATAATTAAATGCATGAACATCTCATGAAAGCATAAGAATGCATGAGACCTTTTTCTCACAAAACATTAATAAAAATGCATGGGAAAATAAAACTCATAAAAGCATAAATTCACCACTTTCACCATTTTGTCGCCAACTTCAAATCAACTTGGTTGTAACACCTTGTTTCCCCTAGTCTGTAAAAATAACTATATTGGCCAAGAACTATGGAAAACTCAAAGATGTGAATGTTTGATTTGACGGATCTTTGTATAAAAGGTCGATGAATGTAAATTATGTTATGAATATGTGTTGCATGACTGCTGGGAGGGGGATGTGTTAAAAGAGACCACGATGGATAATGAGAGGTGGTGGAAGGGAACTGGAATGGTTGCGTTAACTTCCACTGAGCCAGTATCGTACTGATTTTTACTTGTTCAAATACCAAAGCAACTCTCTGACCTTGGAATGGATTTTCCATCAGATTGATAGGTGGGGAGGCTCCTCAAGAGTTAATGAGGGGATGGGGGTGAACCGCCCATCCGTAAAATCTCTCAGACCTGACCACAGACGGGGAAATTCGTGCCACACGCAATCTTGCAGAGAAAAAGGCAAGAGAGGAAGTGTGGTAAAGGGCAGAGAGAGAGAGCGCGCGACAGGGATCACAGAAGAGAACTGGAGAAACTCTGGAAACATAGGGAGTTCTGAACATAGGAGAAGGAGAGTAACCTTGGTCCTGGATTATTTTTCTGTATCAGGAGAAGGAGAGTAACCTTCGTCCGTGACTTCCGTTGAGATGGAAGTAGGAGACTGAATTTCAAAGCATCGTGGTCTAGCTTGGGGGTGGCTAGTGGTAAATTCGTTTGGAGTCACTGAGCCTACGGTTGGGTGGAAACGAGCACCCCTCTCAACAGTTGCATCACCCATGGTGGATCTGATAAGTGTTTTATGCCTTGTATTTTGAATTGAATATCATGAATACATGCTCATGTTTATATTCCCATAATGATTTCTGTGTGGAATGATTGCCTGGTGTTTTAGACTGGAAATAATGGATGCATGTGTATACTTACATGCCATACTTGGCTTCTATACAAATGATTAAGTCTGGGCCATGAGCTCGCTCCACCGAGAATCGTCTTGTTTGTTTGATTCTCGTAATACTCTGGGAAGCCTCCTCGAGAGTAATCTTCCCTGGGAACTACCCCATAAACCTTGGAACCGTACCGAACCTTTACCCAGAGACTCGACTAAGATCAGGGACAATTGCCCAAGAACCGTCTGAAGGTTCATGCGATTTGGGTCTGGAAACCTTATGCAAGAAAGAGTAGCTCTCTAAGGTCTCAGAGTCGTGGGAGTTTGAAGCTCCGAGAGGTTGAATTTCGTGATTCAAGCTTAGAAAGGATAGCGAGTCCAATTATCAAAAGAGAATACCCCATCGTTTGGTAGACGAACGATCAGAATCCTTTTGGAAATAGCCCATATCAGTCAAGACCGATGGATCTAGAGGAGAAGCACACGCATTAACACCTTGACCCTTTCAGCCTTCGCAAGTAGCAATGGGATCCAGGACTGTAGATCCAAGGATTTGATGGAGCTCTATTGACCGTCGATCTTAACCTTTGCATAGGCAAGAGAGTGGACTCGACAACGTCCTGAAAGTCTCAAAGTATTCAGAATCGTCCATCGACACAGGACGCGTGGCAGTCGGGTAGCATTTTGCTGACTCGTGAATTGGATTGGTCAAGGGTAGGACTGCACGAACTCACGATTCGCGAAATCGCGACGTGATCATGGACGTTGGATCCAAGCCATGGGAGAATCATTGGATCAGAACCTCCACGTGGTATCGCGTATCGGGGGTTCAAAGGTTGAAAGAACTTCCTTTCGACTGCAGAAGTCACGAAGTTCCAAGCATAGAGGGCTCGTGCGAACACATGGCACATTCGTTAGGTGGGGACCGCATGGTTGACAGGTGGCGTAACAACAAGTGCCCAGAGAAAGGTGGAAGCGGGTGATAGGTGGTGGACACATGTCGCCTGGGAAAGAGTCAACCCATTGTTGGCTTATCGTGTTTCGGGGACTCGCAAAGGAGGAGTACGAGGGCTCAACACTCCAACTCGCGAAGTCGCGAGATGCAAGTACTGCTAGTGTTTAGCCTAGCCTACAGTTACATGTAGCAGGCGCTAGCGAGGAGGGAGCCATACCCGTATCGCATCTCGGGTATCGACGTTTGGAGAAAGAGGAGTCGAGATCCTTGACTCTTCAACTTGCGAGTTGCGAAAGGTGCTTGCGCTAAGGCCAGGTTGTGTTTTCTTGGAGGAGGATAAGGGAAGGTATGGTCTGCGCTAGGCCCTGTAGAAATTCATGGATTCTGTCCCTTGAAGAAAAGACAAAAAAAAAATTTAGTCGCCGTAGTGGGTGTGTGACAAATTGGTATCGGAGCATGGTTACAACACTTGGCCTGCTTGGGCTCATGAATGAGTTGCGCAGAAACTCCATTTAAAGTACTCTTAAAAAGGAGTAACCCACTATCTTAACCCTCTTTATCAAAAGTCGAAGTTAAGAATGAAAATTCCTATTGTGTGTATGCATTTGAAAAATATGAATTATGCGCTGGTTATGAATGAATATAAATATTGACCAACAACAAGTGTTTTTCCTGCACACAAGTGGACGATCAACTGCGGGGAACTGTAGACGCATAGAATGGTGATGCACCACGAAGTGGGGGATGGCTCCCACAATAGAGACAAAGAGTCTGATGAAAGGAGAGCGGTAGAGACCCCTCCAGATCTACCTGAGACTGTGAGAAGCCTCATGGTTGAACTACAGAGCTGCAAGGCCGACAACGAGAGGTTGATAAAAGAGCAAGAGAAGAAAACAGAAATTAATGCAGTCTTGCTGCAGAGTTTATCCGACATACAAAGACAATTGCAGCACGGACCTGACACCAATCACACGATGATCCAGATTATTTTCGGCACGAAATGAGATCGGAGATATAATAAAGAAATGCACAAAGATATTGCAGATGTTCAATAATATAACAGAAATGTATTAGAGATGCAACCATAAACACATATATATAGTAATACATGATTTCTATTAATCAAAGAAATGTACAGAGACTATAAAAATACAGAGTGAAAGACTCACTAGAATGGTGGCAGCTTATCTCTGAGAAGAGATGTGACGGCTACTCGCATTCGCAAGAAGATGGTTACAATGAGGCTCTGAAGGCCCTTTTACAATAAACGAGAATGCCAAAATTCCTAGACATCCAAAAACCTAACCCTAGGAGATGAAGCGCCAAAAGTCATGTGGGCCCCGTTTGGGTAAGTTAGTACATCAACTTCCTGGGGTCGTAACTTTTGCATACGATCTTCGTTTTAGGCGTATGATAGCTCGTTGGAAAGGTATCATCGAGGAGATTAATTTTGGGGGCTCAATAATGTCTTTAGCTATCATTGAAAATCTCGATCTCGAAAAACCTTCATTTAGGCCCTCAAAATGGCCCTAGAAGTTAAAACCTGCTAAAAATAGTAAATTGTCAAAATTGCCAGAAAGCTGTTTTGAGCCAGTTGGAAAAGGTGGGTGGCCACCGATATCCACCTGGATCGATCCTCCCTCCTTAGGAAGCAATGGTCTCCATTGCGTTGAGTTCCTGGGGGAGAAGGAAAAGCGTTTGTTGAATCTGCATCTTGGTGAGCTGCTTGTCTTGCTGGAGACGTCACACTGCTAAGTTTGTGGAAGTCTATCATGAACCCGTTGAGGTTGAGTCTATTCAACAAGTCGGGCTACATGAGAGGATGTTGTGCAGAATGAATCTTTTCATTTTTCTGCAGCCTTGTTGACTTGCTTCTGTAGGATAGAAGGTGCTTGGGGCAAGGCTGTAGTGGTTGTAGTGTCCTTCTGTTCTCCTTTTGAACATATTGTGAAGAAGATAAATTTTGCAGTATGAGATACTACTTTGTGACACTTTTTAGGTGGAACAGTAGTGGGAACTACCTCTGGTATTCTGTAGAGATGACCCCCCAAAGTGACAATAACACTACGAGGTCGAGACTCAAAAATAACATGGCGCTTCCACATATATGGCTGGCCCAAGAGAACATCATAGACATCCAGTGGGGCAACATCACATAATACCTCATCCTTGAAGGGTTGGATGCCATATGCCAATCGACACTACTGGCTGACACGAAGATCTCGTCCTTGGCGAAGCCACCCGATGTTGTATGGCTGTGGGTGTGGTGTTGTCGACAATCCCAACTGTTTGACAACCTCTGCTGAGATGAGGTTCTTTTGGCTTCCGCTATCAACAATAAAATGCAGTGGGGTCCCCTTCACCCATATCTATGAATGAAAAAGGCGCTCCCCCTCTTCAGGATCTGTTGGTTCTTCTGGTTGAATTGTTGTGGTCGCGACAATAGCAGTGGGGTCTGCATCAATGATCTGTCCTTTACCAGTATTTTCAGAATAAGATTCTGAATCAGGGTTCGGGTCCTTGTCTTTGATCTCGGCCACCAATGACTGTTTTGAACGACATTCATTGGTGTTGTGCCAGGGGCTTTTGTGGAAATCACACCATTTTCCGGTGTCCTTCTTTGTCTTCCCATGACCCTTCTTTTCCCGTGTCTTGGATTGGTTTTCGGGAGACTGTTTGTTAGGGTTGTCTTTGTCATACTTTGGTTGTTGTAGATTTGCAGACCCGAACTCACGTTTGTTCTGGTGCTTAAATTTATGCTCGATTTTAACAACATATCGATAGACAACACTGAGTGATGAGATGTCCAGAAAATCAATTTCAGTTTGGATGTATCTGTGTAGAGCCCCACGGTATTTCAGAAACAAATGTCGCTCAAAGTCTTTGATATCCAGCTTGGTGCGCAAGGTATGGAAGGTATTGGTGAACTCTGGAAATTCTTGGCCCCTCTCTTGCCGCAGTGTGGTCCATCTCATGTACTGGTCCTCATAGTTGCCAACAGGGTAATATTGTTCCTTTACCGCATCCACAAAAAAATCCCAAGTGGGATCTGCCCCATATATTCCAGACTCCTCTGTGGAACTTTGCTTCCAGTAAGTTTCCCACCAATGTTTGACATGAGGGAGAGATTTAAGGAGTGCGAAGGTGATATTTTCTTTTTCGGAAAAATTGTGAACAAAGAAATAACCTTCTAGCAGAGTTAACCATTTTTCTAGGGCTTATGCATCTATCTGTCCTTCAAATACAGGAATATCAAAATTAACTTGTACCTTGAAAGGCGAGGTGCCTCCAAAGTGGTCGCTTGATGAAGATGCACCTGTTGCTATCGGCAGACATTGAAGGATGTGGGAAAAATTCTCCATCATTTCTTCCCTCTGTCACGTGAAAGCTTGCTCAAGCAACAGACTGATAGGATCGTCTGCTCCGTCGTTTTTATTTTCTTCCGCCATTGAGGGTTTCTTGGGTGTGCGAGAGCGATTGTCCTCAAGAGAGACAAGATCGAGACCCAACTTTCTATAATTGGACCTCGTCAGGGACATGCACTGAAAAAATGATCAAGAACAACCTACTCTGATACCACTGATCCAAATTATTTTCGGCACCAAATGAGATCGGAGATATAATAAAGAAATGCACAGAGATATCGCAGATGTTCAATAATATAACAGAAATGTATCAGAGATACAACCATAAACATAGATATACAGTAATACACGATTTCTATTAATGAAAGAAATGTACAAAGACTTTAAAAATATAGAGTGAAAGACTCGCTAGAATGGTGGCAGCTTATCTCTGAGAAGAGATGTGACGGCTACTCGCATTCGCAAGAAGATGGTTACAATGAGGCTCTGAAGGAACTTTTACAATAAATGCGAATGCCAAAAGTCCTAGACATCCAAAAACCTAACCCTAGGAGATGAAGCACCAAAAGTCATGTGGGCCCCGTTTGGGTAAGTTAGTACATCAACTTCCCGGGGTCATAACTTTTGCATACGATCTCCGTTTTAGGCGTATGATAGCTCATTGGAAAGGTATCATTGAGGAGATTCATTTTGGGAGATCAATTATGAATTTGGCTATCATTAAGAACCTCCATATCGAAAAACCTTCATTTAGTCCCTCAAAATGGCCCCGGAAGTTAAAACCTGCTAAAAATAGTAAATTGTCAAAATTGCCAGAAAGCTATTTTGAGCCAGTTGGAAAAGGTGGGTGGCCACCGATATCCACCTGGATCACGCGGACCAACGACAGACAAAGAAAATTCGAAGTCCACCTGAGATACGAAAACATGGTCTTTTAAGTGGCCACACTGGGAAGAGCACCTCGAGAAAGTTCCACCCCAAAGATAAGGGACAAGCATCGAACGATTCCTCTAGAAAGGAAATTAGCGACTCAGAGGGATCTTCTAGTAGCAGAATTAGTTCTTATTCCCAAAGAAAACAAAAGAAGCGAAAGCATTCCAAAATTCATAACCTCGAAGAATTCAATAAGGCCAAACCACCCTCTTTCGATGGTGAAATAAAGAAGGGGGAGGAAGCGAAGGCATGACTGCTTGGACTAAAGAAGTAGTTCAGAGTCCATGAATTCACAGAAAAATTGAAGGCCCGAGTAGCCACTTTCAACTTGAATGGAAGGGCTTCCATTTGGTGGGAAGACCTTAAGAATGTAAAAGGGATTCACGAAGAGGACCTATCTTGGGAACGGTTTGAGAAATACTTTAGGAAGAAGTATCTGTCGGAAAATTATTTTGACGCAAAGACTAAAGAATTCTATGAACTCAAGCTGGGGAAACTCACCATAGAGGAATATGTCAACAGATTCCTCGAGTTGCTGAGGTACGTACCCTATATAAAAGTAGAAAAGGCAAAGGTGCAATGATTCATCAGTGGACTACCTAAGGACTATCAGAACAGGATTGAGTTTGACGAGCCAAAGAACCTAGAAGACACTATCCGAAAGGCAAGATATTGTTATGAACAACTTGGGCATCGGACAAAACCTCGCGAAGGCTGGAAGCAGAAGAATAGTTTGGGATTCCAGAAAAAAGGGGTTTAAATCCCCAAGATTTAAAAACTATAAAAAGGACTCAAGGATGAGCTTCCCAACCCAAAGTGTACATCAGTAGAATTTCCCCTTCCAGAGCGGAAATAAACCTTCTGGATCTACCCCAGGAAAGATTGATAACCCAAAGAGAGAACCCTTGAAATGTTGGGGTTGTGGAGAAGAACATCTACTGAGGGACTGCCCACACTGACAACAGAATAGTCGAAGAATTTACAACGTTCAAGAAGCTACCACCGTCAATGACATGGCTAGGAGTGTGCCACAAATTTATGCAGCCTTGGATAATAAACAAGCTGACCACCAAGATTCAGTGGTGGAGATGGAAGGTATAATCACTAACCATCTAGTGTCTATTCTAATTGACCCTGGTTCAAATTTGAGTTATATAGCTCCTAAGGCTGTTGATAAGTGTAAATTACAACCACATAAACACGCCAAGCCATGGTTGGTACAGTTATCCACTGGCACCAAAAGAAAGGTAGCGGAGGTCATACCAGCTTGCCAATTCACTATGGGTGAATTCCCCACCCAAGCAACCCTTAACATACTACCCCTAGGATCGTATGACTTGTTGATTGGTATGGACTGGCTAGCCACATATAAAGCTAGGCTGGACTATTACCATAAAACCTTAGAATGTGTAAGTGAAGAAGGAATAAGGATAACCCTTCAAGGGATCCAAAAACCTGTCTCGGTGAGACGAATATCAACCCTTCAAATGAGAAATTATTGCAGAAAGGGATGTCCACTATATGCGATACAGGTGTTGGAATCAGTTGAAGATGACAAACCAAGCCTCAAAGACCACCCCACACTAAGAGAATATAGAGATGTATTTTCGGAAGAGGTATCGGGTCTACCTCCAAGAAGTAACATTGACTTCTCGATATAACTTGCACCAGGAGCAGTGCCAGTGTCTAGGACACCCTACAGGATGAGCACACCCGAGATAGTTGAGCTTAAATTACAACTAAAAGAAATGATGGACAAAGGTTATATCTGGCCCAACGTGTCTCCATGGGGAGCACCAATCTTGTTTGTGAAAAGTAAAGACGGTACCCTCCGACTGTGCATAGATTACAGACAACTCAATAAGGTAACCATAAAGAACAAGTACCCCTTACCCAGGATCAATGACTTTTTCGATCAATTGGGAGGTGCTTCCATCTTCTCAAAGATTGACTTGAGATCTAGATACCATCAAGTCCGAATCAAGAGTGAAGACATCTACAAAACTGCCTTCAGGACGAGATATGGTCACTATGAGTTTGTGGTAGTACCATTTGGATTAACCAATGCCCCTGCCACTTTTATGTGCTTGATGAACAATGTGCTCAACAAATTCCTAGACAAATTTGTACTAGTTTTTATTGACGATATATTAATTTACTCCAAGAATAGAGAGGAACATGAGGAACATCTTAGACTTGTGCTTCAAGTGCTAAGAGAACATTAGCTCTATGCCAAATTTAGCAAGTGCGACTTTTTCCAGAAGCAAATACATTACTTGGGCCATATCATATCTAAAGAAGGAGTAGCAGTAGACCTTGACAAGATCAGGTCTATCATGGAATGGCCTACCCCAAAGGACGTTTCAGATATCATATCCTTTATGGGCTTAGCAGGATACTATAGGAGATTTATAAAATGATTCTCCAAGATTGGTTGTCCAATCACTACCCTCCAGAAGAAGGGAGATAAATTCACGTGGACACAAGAATGTGAAGAAATATTTCAATCCCTAAAACATCTACTGACCCACACACCCGTGTTGAAGATCGTCGATCCCGAAGATGACTTCCTCGTGTGCACAAATGCCTGCAAGGAAGGACTCAGATGAGTCCTTATGCAAGGAGGAGGTGTAGTCTGCTATGAATCCCGAAAATTGAATGAGCACGAAGTCAACTATGTGACCCATGATCTAGAACTGGTCGCCATAGTGCACGCCTTAAAAATGTGGAGGCATTACCTCCTGGGCAAGAAATTTGTACTTATGACAGACCACTGTGGATTGCGATATCTGTTCGACCAACCAAAGCTCAATGCTAGACAAGATAGGTGGATGGCATTCCTTAGCGAGTTTGATTTTGAAATCAAACATATTAAAGGAAAGGAAAATAAGGTGGCCGATTCCCTTAGCAGAAGTATGAAAACAATTCACCTGACAACGGTGAACACCTGCGAGACGAATGTTAAGGAAAGAGTCAGGAATGCACAAGAAACAGACACATTCTTCCAGACCGTGACCTCGTACCTGGAGCAAGAACCCACAGGGATAAAGTATGAAGGCTACCAGATGATAGATGGAGGTCTGCTAACTTACAAAAATAGATTGTTAATTCCAGATTGTGATGACTTGAAGAGGTTCATAATGGATGAACTACATAAAAGACCATATACTGGTCATCCAGGATACCAGAAGATGATCACAGCCATCGAGAAACAATTCTATTGGCCTGGATTGAAGAAAGACATAGCTGAGTACTTAGCCAAATGCATAGAATGCCAACAGGTTAAAGCATAACACCGACACCCAGTAGGATTATTACAACCTCTACCAATCCTAGAATGGAAATGGGAAACCATCTCCATGGATTTCATCACCGGATTACCAACCTCGACCAAATAGAATGACGCCATCATGGTAGTGGTGGATAAATTGAGCAAGTCCGCTCATTTTATCCCCGTCAAGTCGACTTGCAAGGCAATAGACATCGCCAATGTATTCATGAAGGAGATATTCAGACTACATGGTATGCCTAAAGAGATCGTGTCTGACAGAAACATGAAATTACGTCCAACTTTTGGAAATCCTTGATGGTTGGTCTGGAGACCAAATTACTGTTTAGCACAGCCTATCATCCTCAAACCGACGGACAGATGGAAAGAGTGAACCAAATATTAGAAGACATGCTAATGATGCATGTAATGCATCAACCCAAAAAGTGGGAAGATTACCTGCCACTGGTGGAATTCCCCTACAACAACGGCTACCAAGAATCCCTGAAGACGAGTCCTTTCGAAGTCCTCTACAGTAGGTCGTGCAACACTCCAGTCAGTTGGAGTAGTCCCGTAAACATAATTACTATTGGACCTGACATGTTGAAAGAAATGGAACAACAAGTGATTCAGATAAAACAAAATCTAAAGGTCGCTCAGAATAGACAGAAAAGTTACGCCGACCGAAAGAGAACTCCAAGAGAATTCAAGACAGGAGACCACATATATCTCAGAGTTAGGCCCAAGAAGAGTTCCTTGAGGATGGGATCTTGTGCCAAGTTGGCACCTCAGTATTGTGGACCCTTTGAAGTTCTAGATAGAGTGGGACCTGTAGCCTATAGGCTAGCACTTCCTCCCACAGTAAAAGCACATAATGTTTTCCATTTTTCATTATGGAATAAATATGTACACGATTCTAATCATATAATTGACTGGTTTGTGATCCAGGTGGAATCAAAGGGAGAATTCTTTCCAGAACCTCAATGCATACTGGAAAGAAAGGAAACCCCACTCAGAAACCGAACCATTGCACAGGTCAAGGTGAAGTGGAAACATTTTGGCCCATATGAGGCTATGTGGGAAATGGAAGATGCCATGAAACATGCATATCCGATTTTGTTTACTTCTTTACATACACGTCATTTTGATAGATAGAACATCGAGGATGATGTTCCTTTAAGGGGGAGGGAATTGTAACACCCTGTTTCCCCCAGTCTATAAAAATAACTATATTGGCCAAGAACTATGGCAAACTTAAATATGTGAATGTTTGATTTGAAAGACCTTTGTATAAAAGGATGATGAATGTAAATTATGTTATGAATATGTGTTTCATGACTACTGGGAGGGGGATGTGCTAAAAGAGACCATGATGGCTAATGAGAGGTGGTGGAAGGGACCTGGAATGGTTGTGTTAACTTCCATCGAGCCAGTACCGTACTAGTTTTTACTTGCTCAAAGACCAAAGCAACTCTCTGACCCTGGAATGGATTTCCCATCAGATTGGTAGGCGGGGAGGCTCCTCAAGAGTGAATGAGGGGATGTGGGTGAACCGCCCATCTTTAAAATCTCTCAGACCTGACCACGGACAGGGAAATTCGCGCCACACACAATCTTGCAGAGAAAAAGGCAAGAGAGGAAGTGTGGTAAAGGGTAGAGAGAGAGCGTGCGCGACAGGGATCGTGGAAGAGAACTGGAGAAACTCTGGAAACACAGGGAGTTCTGAACATAGGAGAAGAAGAGTAACCTTTGTCCTGGATTATTTTTCTGTATGAGGAGAAGGAGAGTAACCTTCATCCTTGACTTCCGTTGAGCTGGAAGTAGGAGACTGAATCTCAAAGCATCGTGGTCTAGCTCGGGGGTGGCTAGTGGTAAATCCGTTTGGAGTCACTGAGCCTACGGTTGGGTGGAAACGAGCAACCCTCTCAGCAATTGCATCATGCTTGGTGGATCTGATAAGTGTTTTATGCCTTGTATTTTGAATTGAATATCATGAATACATGCTCATGTTTATATGCCCATAATGATTTTTGTGTGGAATGATTGCCTGACGTTTTAGACTAGAAATAATGGATGCATGTGTATACTTACATGCCATAGTTGGTTTTTGTACAAATGATTAAGTCTGGGGCATGAGCTCGGTCCACTGAGAATCGTCTTGTTTGCTTGATTCTCGTAATACTTTGGGAAGGCTCCTCGAGAGTACTCTTCCCCGGGAATTACCCCATAAACCTTGGAACCATACCGAACCTTTACCCAGAGACTCGACTAAGATCAGGGACAATTGCCCAAGAACTGTCTGAAGGTTCATGCGATCGGGGTCTGGAAACCTTATGCAAGAAAGAGTAGCTCTCTAAGGTCTCAGAGTCGTGGGAGTTTGAAGCTCCGAGAGGTTGAATTTCGTGATTCAAGCTCAGAAAGGATAGGGAGTCCAATTATCGAAAGAGAATGCCCCATCGTTTGGTAGACGAACGGTCAGAATCCTTTCGGAAATACCCCAGATCGGTCAAGACCGATGGATCTAGAGGAGAAGCGCAGGCGTTAACACCTCGACCCTTTCAACCTTCGCAAGTAGCGATGGGATCCAGGACCATAGATCCAAGGATCTGATGAAGCTCTATTGACTGTCGATCTTAACCTTTGCATAGGTAGGAGAGTGGACTCGACAACGTCTTGAAAGTCCCAAAGTATTTGGAACCGTCCATCGGCACAGGACGCATGGTAGTCGGGTAGCATTTCACTAACTCGCGACTTGGAGTGGTCAAGGGTAGGACTGCACAAACTCACGATTCATGAAATCATGACGTGATCGTGGTCATTGGATCCATGCCATGGGAGAACCATTTGATCAAAACCTCCGCGTGGTATCGCGTATCAGGGGTTCAAAGGTTGAAAGAACTTCCTTTCGACTGCAGAAGTCGCGAAGTGTTGAGCATCGAGGGCTCGTGCGAACACGTGGCACATCCATTGGGTGGGGACCGCGTGGTTGACAGGCTGCATAACAACAAGCGCCCAAAGAAAGGTGGAAGAGGGTGACAGGTGGTGGACACATGTCGCCTGGGAAAGAGTCAACCCATTGTTGACTTATTGTGTTTTGAGGACTCACAAAGGAGGAGTACGAGGGCTCAACACTCTAACTCACGAAGTCACGAGATGCGAGTAGTGCTAGTGTTTAGCCTAGCCTATGGTTACATGTAGCAGGCACTAGCGAGGAGGGAGCCATACCTGTATCACATCTCGGGTATCGACATTTGGAGAAAGAGGAGTTGAGAGCCTTGACTCTCCAACTCGCGAGTTGCGAAAGGAACTTGCGCTAAGGCTAGGTTGTGGTCGCTTGGAGGAGGATAAGGGAAGCGATGGTCTGCGCTAGGCCCCGTAGAAATTCATGGATTTTGTCCCTCGAAGAAAAGACAAAAAAAAATTTTAGTTGCCGTAGTGGGTGTGTGACATTGGTGAACAAATTAAAGTCCCTTCCATGTGTGGAGATCCGCCCGGATCAGATGTCCTTATTCTTGTATCCTATACTTTTGGAAACCTTGGTAAGGTGGTATTTCTCTCGTTCTAGGTGTTCTTCATCAGAGATTTTGATAGCCCCCATGCATAGGGTATTCATAAATCCCATTTTGTGTGTGGGATGGTGATGATATCTTACATGCATATAGATCTTTGTATGCGTTTTCTTCCTATAAACTTGATGACGAAGGTGCCTATCTGGTTTCCTATGAATTAATACATCCAAAAAGGGAATTCTATCGTCCCCCTCCAACTCCATGGTGGACTTGATGTCCTCCAAGAAGAACTTAAGGAACTCAAGGAATTTTCTAAGTTCTTCTTTCCCATGTGGCCATATCACATTAGTGTCATCAACATAAAGCTTTCATCTTTTAGCTTCAGGGGGTACAAATTTCCGTTGCAACTAATATGTCATGAGAGGGAAACATTAACTTACATCATCCCTAATCCATTTTCAAAAATTTATTTTCCTTCTTTTCTTCTCAATCCTCATAAAGTGAACTCTATACATATTTTCATCTTATCTTGTAACTCAAGCGTTATATTTAGATTTCCAAAAAAAAAGCCTTAAAAACAATTTGTTCTCTTTGAGTTTGAGATTAGGATTATTTTTAGTTAAAAACTAATGTGGACCTCATTGCTAAGTCTTATTCTCTTGTAATATGATATTGTCATCCCAAACACATAAAATATATATTGGAAGATCATCAAAATTTGTAAATTGTCACCTTGCCTTGTAATTTACTACAAGCTTACACTTTAATTGTGTAAGTGTTTATATGTTCTTTCTCATTTATTTATGTTTAATAGTTTCATATATGGTGGAGATATACATTTTATCTATACAAGAGTTCATAAAACCCTTCCAATATATCATTTTTACAATTAAAAATATATATGATAATTTTTATCCATTGTTATATATAATATCTATACGATTATTATTAACTTTTAAGTGAACACTAGTATAAAGTTCATAAATGTGTTTTTTTAATTGATAAACAATACGATAACTTTTAAATAGAGTGAGGATATGGGTTTTTAAGCCAACCCATATATTGTATGCTTATAGGGTGTACCTCCTTTTGTACATGTTAAGTTATAACATGGATGTTATATGTTGATTTTAGTTGTACCACCATGTCAGTGTTATAGTGTATGTACATATAGGTGTATAATCATGTCAAGGATGATCATACAATCATTGGTTTAAAAAACTTGTAGTTTTAGGCTGTTAAAATTCAGAGGTACCTGAGTGGATTGCCACCTTCCATGGGTGACAAGATTCAATATGATGATCCCAAGACCATGGAAGAAACCATAAGAAGGGCGAAATGTCTATATGAACAACAAAAGGAAAAGCCTATCTTT
>ML808080.1:0-47594 GCA_009831015.1 Picea engelmannii
TTTTTTTTTTTTTTTTTTTTTACAGCTGCGGGGTTATACTTTGGTCTGAAGAATGATGCAGTGCTGAAATCCCCAAATTCTGAACCAGAGAGAAATGTGTATTTACGTAGCAACCCGAACACAGATACGCAGTAAAAGATCTCGTCATTTTAATTTGTTTATGTTTATGTTTATGTTCCCCAAGGGTTAGGTATTCAAGGGTTCTACAGACAAGGGTTTGCCCTATGCTATAGCTCTCTGATATATGTGCGGGGTCCAACAGTAGTACTCGTCCCAATATCTCAGGGCACTAACTAAGGAGGATAGACCGTACCCTTAGCCGTACTACCCAACTACCCAGGTACGAGAGAGTATCTTCCCAAGTGTTGTTCTCGGTGACACTATAGCAGTCCGGCGGCCGATAGGTTTATCTAAAGAGGGCTTCAAGAAATCTAGGTCGATCCATACACAGGTGTTTTCTGATGCACTACCACTCAAAGGGGTACCAATAGGGGTTACGAGGGTGGCCAACAGATGTGTTCTTAAGAACCACTTGTATTTCATGCGCGTATGAATCCCTCAACCGCGGGTTTATGCGCGTAACGACAGATCTATGTGGCTTAAAGACGTCGGAATACGTCTCTACCCTAAAAACAAAAATACCAACAATTTCTACCAAGGAAAGTGCTCTGATACCACTTGCAAGATACCAAATATATAAAATATGTAGAACAGAAATAAAATGCTAGAAATGGTAGAATAACAATAAAATATCCAGCATAATCTTCACAATACACAAAGAAGACATAACAATAGCAATAGAAATAGCACTTTGATTCAAGAAGCAATGTTCACAAGCCTCTTCGAGGGGGCAACCTCCAATCGAGCAACGCTCTATTACAATAATCTCCAAGCTAGGGTTCTCATACCCTCGACCCTTATTTATATTAAATATGTCTATTAAGAGAAGCATCCAGAAGAAGATCCTTCTAGAAGCGGAAGCTTCTATTAGGTCTTCTTACATTTGCCTTATTCTATTTTATTGAAAGGCCTTATTAATATTGACCTTTATTACATCCGAATACATTGATCTACCTATGTGTGGGTTAGGACCTTAACAGTCACACACTGTTCAATATGTGCTTTAGGATCAGATTCTCAGCTGAACAGTCACGCAACTTGGAAATTCATTTGCATCTTTGGTTCCAACAACTCCTTTTTCTGAAACCTATACTTGATAGCTTGCTTCACATCATCCCAATCTATGAGTAAGGATTTATGATTGACCCACCATCTGGCAGGGGTGTCTTGAAAGGCTACATCTAGTACCAAGATTCTTTTATCTTCTACTACCTTATCTTCCATGCTGATTAGGAAACTATCGAGTTATGAGGTGTCAGCGTATACTAGGTGTTCTCTAACTTTGGTCCCAACCCATATGGTTACTCTGACAGTTGCGCATCTTCTTGAGAATATTTCATACGAACCTTGTTTCCAACTATCAAAATCCAATTCTGAATCTTCATATGTTGATAGTATGCTTCTCCAACTTACTGATCCATCAGCAGTAGGATTTATATAATCGTCTCTTGTTCCTGTTGTTACGGTGTACAACTGATTGAATTCTTCTCCCTCCATATTATTGTATGTTGGCTCTGTATATCTGGGCACTACATATGGATCCAAAGGTTGAACTACCTTGATTCCATCAGCCTCAAAGGTCATGGTGTCTTTTTTTAAGTCGATTACTACATAGTTTTCATAGGCCCAATCAATGCCAAGTAGTGCAGGGTAAGGGTCCTTATCTCCCATGATCTCAATCACTTCAAAGTCATCCACTGTCTTTAATCTTGCAAAATATATTTTCATATTCTCGTGTCTTCCTTTGGGGAAGATACAATATTGGTTTGGCATTCTTAACTCAATTGGGGAATATGTCAGCCTAGGTCTTCCTAAGGCTTCCCAGGTATTCTTAGGCAAAATGTTCACATCAGATACCAGATCCAACATGACATCCTTAATCTCAAATTCATCTAACTAGGTTGCTAGTCTGAATTCTTTTCCAGTTCGTAGTTTTCTTCTCTGTAATCTCTGAGTATTCTTCTCAGGAATATTATCCCTTATTCCTGCTTCTATGGGTTCTTCATTCCCTAGGACTAGGTATAGCGCATTGCACAACATTTCTATTAGTTGGTCATTTCCGAGAATATCAGAAAATAATTGAAACCAAAGGTCAAGTACATTCTAAGGTTGCTTAGTTTGTCTCGACACGACTACAAGGTTTTTGGGTGTAGGGGGTGAAGCAAGGACTTGCGCCATCTTAGGATAAACTATAGGTTGTGGGATTTTTACTCTCATCTCAGGGCTAGGAATATTTTGAAACACTTCTATGGCATATTTAAAGAACTATTTCTATTTTAGAGGGTCATACATGTCTTCCTTAGGTATTGCTTTATGGATCTGGGGTAGAGTTTCAGCATCAACTCCTGTCTTTGCTCCTCCTCGAGAAACAATATTGAGGTTGGGAAATTGTCCCTTAATAATTCTTTTAATTTCTGAGTTGATGAGGTTAGTTCCTCGTTGTCGTACCCTATCTTCCCATTTTGTAATTAATTCTGGGCAGTCTTGATCATTTGCATTCCCATTAGTTTTGCAGTGAAAGCACCATGTTTGCCTTGGATGAGGACAGTCTCTAGCCATGTGACCTTTCTCATCACAGTTATAACATCTTATTGGCCATCTTCCCCCAGTTCTTCCTCCTCTGAAATATCCTTCGGCTCCACCTCCTCGAACTCTCTCTGGTCCCTGAGGGTTTTGATTCACCCCAAGTGTTGTTCGGTTCAACCTGTCTGCAAGTGCATCCAATGCTCTACATTGATTGTTAGTATGCATGGTATATGCGTAGAAATCACAGTGTACTGTATTTGGTACTATTGAATATTTATACATAATGGGGCATTGTCTTGGCCCATGCCCATGGATTCGGCAGATTTCACAATACTCAGTTGTTGGTGTTGCTTGGCCTCTTGGAAAAGCATGATAAGGGGTGGGGTTATGGAATGGTAAGTTCGCAGCCACTTGTGCAACTCCTTCTGTGGGTCTTGGTGGGGGTCCCATCAGATTTTGAGGAGGTCCCATTCCCCTCATTCGTGGAAATTCATTCACCAGATGTCCTTCTATATAACATCTGGTGCACCAGACCTGCGGTCGCCTTGGTCTAGGTATTGTCATATCTTGAATCTTTTTTGCAAGTGCTGATATTTTCCCTTGTAGCTATGCCAAGTTCACATTTGTTGGGGGTCTGGTCACTCTCAGGCTCTCAGGGTATCCTGCCATGGATTCAATCTTCATTGATTGTTCCAAGGCATCTGTTAAGGTGGCTATCCATTGTTGCATTAGCGGAATTTGGGTCAAAGGAATAAATCCATGAATGTACCATTCCCTTTGATTTTCCTCATTGATTGAATGTGCTAACCTCCCTATATCATCTTTAAACTTCTAGTTTTATTCCCAGGATGATTCCCCTTCCCATTGCTGGATCTTGCGCAACTCAGACAAAGCCAGCTATTCTGACTAAGGTAGTTTGAATTCTGCTATGAACCTTGTCCTTACCTGGCCAAGTGTGAATGCTTGACCTTGCATTCCTGGCACTCCCAGTTCAATGATATTCATGTACCACTTGAGAGCGCGACCTCTCAAGGTAGTCTAGAACTCGACCAACTTATTCGCATCCGGGGTCCCTCTGGATCTCCAAATGGATTTACACAAGAACCAATGTTGCTCAACATCTGCATCTCCCTTACCCCAAAATTCTGGGTATCAGGCAATCAAACCTCCTTCATGGCCAACCATTGCCAATCTTGTTGTCCTTATCAAAATAAAACTTAATGGTCCTTCTTGCGATCTACCAGGGGATACCAATATCCTCCTTGTACTTGCACTTCCTGGTGGTGATTGACTAACTAATTGTACTGGAACATAATTAGTATGAGGAGGTAGTATTGACTTACAACTTGTATAGAAGACACTTGGGGTATTGGCGATTCGGGGCTAGCGCCACTGGCTTCGGGGCGGTTTTATTTGATCTAGGGGGTCTCATTTTCTTCCACTGGAACGATCTCTTCAGCCGGATTCCTGATCTCTCCTATCATCGAGGCTGAATCTTCTCTTTCTTCTTCAAGATTCATGTCGGCGTCTACCTCTCTTATGTCTACACCTTCTCCTTCTTGTCCAACCTCCCGAGGACTTCTTTCTCTCTACGCTTCTCTCTCACTTAAAATTTGACTGGCCAATCTTACCTGTCTTCTCATCTTCCGCAACTCTTCCATATGTATTTACTCTACTTCTACTGATCTGACTCATTTCCTCAACTTCTCGGACTGTCTTGCTGCTTTCTTGATCTTGTCACGCCACCACTTCTCAACTATGGTGGCTCTCCTCAAGGCTCGATCGTCTTTTGAGTCCATTTCTTGTTGTTTCCCCCCCATTTGTCAATGAACCCTTCCCCTCTCTCAGTCCATGAGTCTACCCCAACCTCTCCCTACCCCAAGCAAGGGTGTTTACGTTGCCATATCATTCGGGGACATAGTCAACATCCCCTCTTCCATCAAGAAAACTTTAATCCACAAGGGGATCTCTCTCAGTAGTCTTACCCTTGTGTACTTCTTGAAAGTCGCCTCTGCGCATGAAAAATATTGGTGGTTCTCAGCTACAAACTCGTTAATATATCCTTCTAATGTGGTATTGACCCAGAAATCAATCGCCCGTGTAACTAGACAATCCAGTTGATGAAGTGTTGCAATATTTTCTGTGTCCCAAGTACAGATCCTCTTGACTCATCCTTGGAACTCTGAAGCTTCTTAGAGCCTCTTTATCCAGTGGAAAATTTGTTCCGGAAACTTAACCCAAAAAATCTCATATTGGTCACTTGATTTGTCTGAGTAAAAGACTTCTTCACGAGTATCTTCCACCGATTTTCCCCTCAGTTCTGCTTCTTTCCATATGAAGGTGTCACGGTTTCTTTCCCACCATTGGTCAATACTAGATCTGTGAATCCACAGAAGCATCCTCCCTATAGGTTCCCTTTTAACGCAAATCCCGACAACAAAACCTTTTTGTTGGCACAAGTTTGATCAGACTAGGGTCCTTCTCAGGTTACCAACAAAAGGTATTGAGTAGTCTAGAGCGTTGTCATTTTCATCTCCTTCGAAGAGAAGAAGTCTCACCTGAAGCGTTGCTGAGACAAATAGATAGGGAAGGGTAAGGAAGACACTTAGGAGGATTCACAGAACCTTCAGGACTCATCCTGATCTTGCGCAAGACATCTAATTATTGAGCAGTTCTGAATCTTATGTGTGCAAGAATCGAACCTAATTATGTTGCAAAAAATAAATTAAACACAAAACCATCATGAAGAACTTATAAACCATAAAGAAATACTGTAATGCATGAGTAAAACACAAGAAGACATAACACATTTAGAAAATTTAGATCCTTCTTTATATTATATTCATAATCTTCCTTCATTTACAATCTCATAACCATACTATAGTGCTCTTATTACAAACTCTTGGCTATGGACTCATGTCATAGAGCTCTAACTCTCAAAAGGGTATAAACTACATTACAGACTCATACCTTTTCTTGATTCGACTGACCACAACCTCACCAAGAGGGAAAGATCAGATTGAACTTAATCACAATTCAGTCGAACCAATAGCTAACCCTTTTAAAATCATGTCCATCCATATATATAAGCTAGGTTGTGTCTTTTGTCTTGGCTTGCGCGCTTTCTCGTTCTGTTGCAACCGTTGTTGCTTAGCTAGCATTGCACTGTCTTTCACAACTGATTTCTGTTGCTCTTTCTTGCTCTATTGTCTATCTTTTTCTAAAGCTTGCGCAACTCGTGCTCAGTCAAAACTTGCTCTATTCCTTATCCCAAAAATGAAGGGCCCAACACCCCCCTCTAACGTATTTCGGGGGAATCAAACCTAGGTCAAGGCTCTAATACCATGTTAAAGTTTTCCATACCAAAACCCACAAGTATTAATAAACTTCCAAACCAATAATGTCACCTTGAGTGGGTGGTTAGTCCCATGTTCCCAGGGTGGTTGTTAGTCCACAAGATCGATTCCTAGAGGTGTGACAATTAGTCCAACACTTGGTTGATGAGTTCATTGGGCTCGTGAAAATCTATGATAATTTTAGGATTTTTCACACTATTCTTTTGAATCTGTAATGGGTTTTCTTCATGCTTCTCATCATCGCCATCATTAACAATTTCTAAATGTTGAATCACAAGTGTTCTATGTAGCTTGCACAAGCAATATAGATGCAAATATAGTTCATGGAATCATACGCCATTGTTGTGTGAAATTGGACCAACAATTAGTCTTCTTCTAATTAGGAAGAGGAGATATCTAGAACCAAGGATGAATGCTATGAGAAATGACTCGAGTAATGTGAATAGTAGTCATTATATGCAACTGGATATAAGATTGTGTGTGAGAACATTCCTATTGTTCTTTGTGGAGATACAGATTATTGTTCTTTGTGGAAACAAGGTACATTTGAAAAATATACAAGTGAAAGCCAAGAAAGTTATTTTTCATAGGAAGAAGAACCTTCAGTACTATAAGAAGTGGAGTGTTGGACTGTATTGGCACAACAGGATCTCATTAAACGATCTTCAAATCAAAGCAAACAAAATTGAGTCCTTTAGACTACAGTTGGAGTAATTCTACATAGAGCATAAGCTATGAGAAGCTGAATAAGCAATTGCATGTTCATATCCCCATGGTACATGTGCACAATTGGATTGAATTGTTGATGGAGTTTTGGAGCTAGTTGTTGAGTGTAAGTTACACCACACAACAACGAGCCTTTGGTAGGAATATTACTGGTCTTGCAGCGATTGGAAGAATAGAGTTCAATGTATAGGGCAGAGGTTACACCGAGAACATAAACCTTATCTTTATTCTCAGCACAAAGATCTTGATATAAGACATGTAAAAAAGATAAAAATTTATTTTCTAAGGACAAAGATCTTGATATAAGACAAATGAGATGCAAAATATCCATGTTAGTGAAGTAAGTGGGTTATAAATCCTGATAAATGTTCCAAAAGCAAGTTGCCCAATTTTGTAAACACATATTTAAAGTAATTTAAAATTTTTACACCAGTGGAAGGTATTGAAATTTGAAACAATGTGGTAGCCCTTTTGTGACTCACGTGACAAGAACGTAAAGGGATGGTTGGGGACACATTTTTATATTTAATTGCTCCCATCAATAAGAGCATTGTCGGCGGGACATAATGTCCCATTATTGTTTGTGTGTGCACAGTGTTTCCAACAAAATCTGGAATTTAAATTCCAACAACCAAAAAGTTAAAAAAATGCAATTAAAAAATTTAGGAAATGTTTGAGTCGATCTAGATTATTAAAATTGCCACATCTACAATAGATTGTGGGATAATATAAAAATTTTGTTAATTATTAAACAGCGCTAATCACAAAGGACAGTGCACATGCATGGACAAAAAGGACACGCAGTTTCCCAATTTGAAGTGCTTTTGAAGCCACTATTGATAGAGAATAAACCTTTGTTTATTCAATCTTTTTGGAGCAAACGAGCTTGTTGTTTAAGCCTTCATAAATATCATATTAAATCTTTTTGAAACGAAAGCACTTTCGATAAAGTTATTCTTAAGAAATATATAATTCAATTCGTGAGAATAGGAAACTACGTTTTATGAAATAAACAATCTCCACGTTTCGATCCCCGGAATTAAGTTAAATCCGAAGAACGAGTAATGCAGAAGCCAAAGTACAAGTACGATATTCTTTACAATACCCACTATATGTGCTTTTGTTTAAAAAATGGAATTATAAATTCAGCGGAGGAGGTAGGGTATGTAGTGAAATCTTTGCGCTGAGGGGTTCTTTGTCCCACAAACAAGGGGTCTCATACACTAATTTGGTATCAAGATTTAGCTCTTGTTTCATACACCAATTTGATGTTTGACTTGAGAGTGACCTTAAAATTATGTTTTGGGTGAGATGTATAATTCCTTCTAAATTGAAAAAGAGCTTTGCACCTATACGGATTAAATGCATAATAAATCCAACGTCAAAAAATGAGTTTAAGTGATTTGATCTAACAAAGAAAAAAATCATCCGAAATATAAAACATAACTAGGTACTGAGGATTTATGGGGTACCCTAAATCGATACCTTTAGAGTACCTACATAACCCATAGAATCCAAACCTTTAGGGCACGAACATTAAAGTTTAAACGTATACCATTTTACCTCATGCTAACTACTAAATTTAGGGAAGTTTCATCATTCCCGTTGTGGATACAAGGTTCACATCAATGTTATAAGAACCAAACCGAAACTGGTAAAACTGATCGGTACGATCAGGTCACAGGCAAAACTTGTTCAAACCGGCCATTCAAACTGCCCTTGACCAGTTTCGTATGGAACCGAGTTCCTTCAAGGAACTATTTTTTTTTCTCAAATCGGTCAGTTCCGTACAACTGTCGTATGGACATAAAAGTAAGGGGATTTGCAAATTTAAAAATAAAAATAAAAAAAGGGGCATGCAATGGAAGGTTCTAGAAATGTCTAGAGCCACTAATAAACCTATAAAAACAACCCACCCACTTTATTTCACTCACAATATTCACTTGGGTTCTCTTGAGTTTGTGAGCTAAGAGTTTTTGTTGATTTTAGAGAGCTGATTGCAGGGCTGATTTGGAGAAGTTGCTAGGTTGATTTGAAGAGCTAATTGTTGGGCTCATTTGGAGAGTTATTTTGCTAAGTTTCTTGGACCAAATTTGGAGTATATTTGGAACAGAGTTGGAGTTGATTTGGAGTAGACTTGGACAAGTTTTCTTGGGAAGATTTGGAGTTGGTTTTTTTGGGCAGATTTCAAGGTATTTAAACTATGCACTTACTCCCAAAAACCGTAGTGATTACTCTCCTTAAAATTATTGTTGTTTTCTCTTAGCAATTAAAAAAACATAAGGTTTTTATTTGCAGATTTGTATTTGTTTCCATGGCTCCTAAAGAGAAGAGGGATCCAACATGGCTTCATTGTCAACTAATTTATGGGAAAATGGTTTGTAATTATTGCAAAAAGGAGGTTGGTGGGGGAGGTATTCATAGGATCAAGCAACATTTAACCCATGCAAGGGGGAATGTAAAACCATGCAAGCAACCCCACCCCCTCTATTTCACTCACATTATTCATTTGGGTTCTCTTGATTTTGTGAGCTAAGGGTTTTTGTTGATTTTAGAGAGTTGATTGCAGGGCTGATTTTGAGAGGTTGCTAGGCTGATTTGAAGAGCTGATTATTGGGCTCATTTGGAGAGTTCTTTTGTTGAGTTTCTTGGACCAAATTTGGAGCATATTTGGAGCAGAGTTGGAGCTGATTTGGAGCAGACTTGGACAAGTTTTCTTGGGCAGATTTGGAGTTGGGTTTTTTGGGAAGATTTCAAGGCATGTAAACTATGCACTTGCTCCTAAAAACTATAGTGATTACTCTCCTTAAAATTATTGTTGTTTTCTCCTAACAATTAAAAAAACATAGGGTTTTTATTTCTCAATTTGTATTTGTTTCCATGGCTCCTAAAGAGAAGAGGGATACAACATGGCTTCATTGTCAATTGATTGATGGGAAAATGGTTTGTAATTATTGCCAAAAGGAGTTTGGTGGGGGATGTATTCATAGGATCAAGCAACATTTAACCCATGCAAGGGGGAATGCAAAACCATGCCAGAAATTTTATGATTAACTAAAAGCTGAGATGTAGGACCATCTTAATGCCTATCAAGAAGATAAAGACAAGAATAAGAAGGTTCGAAAAGAGGTGGGGAGAAGTAGTAGTGGAACTCAATTTGAGATTGATCTTCAAGATATAATTTCTAGTTTTGAGGAATCCCCTACTTTCCCAATCCCTGGGTGTGATCCTTATACCAATCCTAGGGAAGAACATGTTGGTGGAAGTGGTGTTGGTGCATCAACATCCAAAAGGCCTCGTGGTAACCTTGAGTCATTTTTTGTACCCCGCACTACCCCTGGTGCTCAGCCCACTATTGATGCCAAATGGAAGAAGATAGAAAGGGAGGTTGCTTGGGAATGAATTTCTAGGTGGTGGTATAATGCAGACATACCTTTCAATGTTGCAAGGTCTATTTATTATCAACCAATGTTGGATGCTATAGCTTCATGTTGTTCGTGCTTCAAAGGACCTGGTTATGAGGATATTAGGGGGAATCTTTTAAAAAATTAAGTTGAAAGAGTAAAGGAATACCTCTCAGAGTTCAAGGAGTCATGGTCTAAAATAGGGTGCACAATCATGTTTGATGGATGGACTAGGGGATCCCACACCATTCTCAGCTTCTTTATTGATTTCCCTAAAGGAACTATGTTCCTTAAATTAGTGGATGCATCTGATCAAGTGAAAGATGGACATTTACTATTTCGTCTTTTGGATGAAGTAGTTGAGGAGGTGGGGGTGCAGAATGTTGTACAAGTTATCATAGATAATGCCTCAAATTAAGTTGCAGATGGAAGGATGTTAGAGGAAAAGCATCGTACCATTTGGTGGACTCCATGTGCAACCCATTGTCTGGACCTCATGCTTGAGGATATTGGAAAAAATGAATGGGTGAAAAACATAGTGGAACAAGATAAAAGCATAACAAGGTACATTTACAACCACACATGGGTTTTGACCCTTATGAGAAAAAACATTGGTGGAAAAGAGTTTGTCAGGTTAGCTATCACACATTTTGTAACGAATTTTCTTACGTTGCAATCCATGATTGACAAAAAAACCAACCTGAGGAACATGTTCTCTTGTGATGAGTGGAATGCATCTCAGTGTAGCAAGAAGGATGAAGGCAAAGAGATTGTTGAAAAAGTGTATGAGAAAGAATTTTGGAAAAGGGCAAAGGAGATAGTGGTATTTAGTGAGCCTCTTGTGAAAGTCTTGAGAATGGTGGATGGTGATAAACCAACCATGGGTTTTATTTATGAGGCCATGGATCAAGCCAAGGAAGCAATAAAGGAAGCATGTCAGGGTAAAAGAAAAAGTTATATTACTTTGTGGAGAATCATTGATGAAAGATGGAATAAACAACTTCATCTGCCTTTACATGCTATAGGATATTACTTGAATCCCAGGTAAGTAGTAAGTAATTTCAAAGTTTTTAAGAGACATTATTAAATTTTAATTGCAAATGTTTAAACTTTAGCTAATGTTTCAAACTCATTGACTCTTAAGTTTTAACTCTTTGAAAGGTACCATTACACAAAATATTTTGAAGCAGATGGGGAGGTAAAACAATGATTATATAAATGCATTGAGCGCATGGTCCCTGATTCCAACAAACAAGATGAGATACACAACAAACTCTTGCATTTCAATGAGAGTAATGGTACCTTTGGCATGGCTATGGTTGTTCGAAGTAGAACAAAACATCCACCATTTAAGTAATTGTAAAGTCTTTCAATTATATTATTCATGGAAAAAATTAAGTCAAACTTTCAAAATCCTTTTCTAAATCTTCTTTGTCTTTACATTCTTATAGCCCTAAAATGCCCTACTCATGCATACATGGCATTGGCCTTCTTGCTTGCATAATTTGTCAAGTCACTGTTGAGGAGATTTATTTAGAAAATCAATTTTTAGAGCATGTACATGTGATCCAGGTGGATATCGGTGGCCACCCACCTTTTCCAACTGGATCAAAACAATTTTCTAATAATTTTGGCAATTTACTATTTTTAGCAGTTTTTAACTTCCGGGGCCATTTTGAGGGCCTAAATAAAGGTTTTTCGAGATCGATCTTGCCAATGATATCTGAAGGCTCTAATTGAGCCCCCAAAATGAATCTCCTCAATGATACCTTTCCAACGAGTTATCGTGCACCCCGAACGAAGATCGTATTCCCACGTTATGCCCTCAAGAAGTTGATACACCAAACTACCCAAAACGGGGTCCAAAAAACTGTTGGCTTTTCATCTTCCAAGGTTAGGGTTTTGGATTTTATTTATGATAAAAAGGCCTTTGGAGCCTCATTGTAAAATCATCTTCTTGCGAATGCGAGTAGTGGACACATCTCTTCTCAGAGATAAGCTACCACCATTCTAGCTGTTATAGCAAGATTTGCCTCACCATTGCTATCTTGCACAGAGGGCCTTTTTCCATTTCCCTATGAAGACTTATCAAACCCCCTTTTTGATAAATCCAGAGCCAAAAATATATATATATTTCCACATATACGCTCCCTAACTACTTTGCAAGATGCGTATACGCTTGATGCTCCACTACAACTCGTGTATATCGGGATTTGTGCCAGAAAATACAAAATGAGGTCGGGTTTCTATGTCACGACAAATGATCTCTGATCTTTGGCCTTCCATATACTAGAAACATTCTGACTCGTCCCTTCAGTTTCATTCTAGAGGCTGTAAGAGCACAATTTCAAGCTATGGAAAAAGAGAGAGAAAACATTCAACTTTGAGAGCAAAGTTACTCTGGAGAAATAACTTCATATTGAGTCTGCATCCCTTTGTCCCTCAAGTCTGAACACACTGTTCAACCCCCAAGATATTCCCTTATTGTCAAGAGGATCTCTTTATCTCTTTGCTATGAGCTTGCCTTTGGTGGAGGATTGAACTGGTGGAGACCCGGTTGGAAGGAACTTGGTTTCTTGGTTTCGAACCCTGCCGACACGAAAGTCTGTAATGTTGATACTTCTATTGATCAATTATTAATAGAAATACTCATTTCCCGTCCTATCGATATATTGCAAATATATGATTATTATCCATGGGCATGTTTGTAATGTTTATTAATGGATTGTGTTATCTAATGTGCTAACTCATTTTATATACTATCACTATATACTTGCATCGCTTGTTTGTTGACAACTTCTTGCAAGTGTAAAGCTTTGGGTCAAAGTGCTCAACGGTAGAACAACATCAAACGATTGGATCGAGGTAGGCTTCTTCCTCATATTTCACATTAGTTTATATAGCACATGTTGGAATTGATTTGATTTCTGCAGTCATACCTATATGTTGTGGTTTACCCTTGGCCATAGAGAGTTTTTCCCTTATAACAAAATTGGCGACTCCACTGGGGAAGACATCTTCCTTCTAAGGGTTGAAGTATTTTTCCTTCTTACATTGCTCTTTTGCCTTTGTATTTCTTTTCATATCACAGTTTGACAGAGTCTGTTCACTCCGAGTCTGAGTTTTTATCCTTTTGACCTTTCCTAGCCTTGTTTTAATATATATACGGGTGTGTTTCCCTGACAGCCGCATGTATACACTTGTTGTCCCACTACAAGAGGCATATATACTCCCTTTTCTCTTGAACAAGAGCGTATACCACTTCCCCCTTTCTTGTTTTCTTGGTTTAGTGACTGCTGGGTAGGTTTTGAGGATCATTGAACCTTCTTAGGTCTCTGTGGCACCTGTTGAGATTATTTGGGATGACGGGAAACCTTTTTGGAGTTGAATTTTTGGGCAACATCTTTCTCTTTGTTTTTTGTTTTTGATTTATCCTTGGTAGTTGGGTTGTCTGCTTAGTTGCTTGTTATTCTGCTCAAGTGATTGTTTTTATACACAGTAGAAGTTATATATCAAGTTGCCTATCAGTCCATGCATTTTCTTTTTAAATACATTGAAAATACAAAAAGATAGGCATTTTGCATTGGTTGGTATTTTTTGTCTTTGAAACCTTATCATTAGCTTAGCACATTTAGTGAAAGCTTGCATTTTATTTCTGAGTTGCAGAATTAAAATTGAAGATTGCACTGTTTTATTTAGCATATCATTCATTGAAAAGTTAAAGTTATGATTTGCATTATATCTATTTTTATTTTTATGCAGAGTCATAACACCATGAGTTTCATTTCCATACCTTTTTGAGTAATCACGACCAATAAAATTTACGCTTTAAACTAAAATTGATTAGTCACAATTTTATTTTTTAGGGTGAACAAACTAGCCTAGGATTTAGTGCCTTGGAATAGGATTTTGTGAGTAAACTTCTACAAGGCAATTAAATCAACATATGTGTCTAAGACAGGGAGTTGAGAAATCCATTGTATAATTGGTAATATCAGGAGGCTCCGCTCACACCGAAGTTAATTAGGAGGTCGCGTGAAGTTAGTTGAAGGGATAACCCCTGGATACTCACCTAGCGTCAAAGATATTTCTGTGGATTTATTCGTATTTGGGGATTTTGCTAGTGCCCATACCTCTGTGAGAGGCAATGCTTTCAAGGTTTCAGAATTTGCTACCCTACCCATACAGTGATCTAGACTTACGACTACTTGCTTGTGCATCAGTTATACAATGGTTTATTAGTTGCTTGACTTAGGTTTCTCATAGGTTACTTGCAGGGTTTATGTTGCTTGTATCCTGAGTCAGATAGGGGTCAGACAACACACAACCTTTATGGAGGATTACCTCTCCGGGGGGATCTGATTGACTAGTTGTTAAGCCTACGAGGGCCCTTATAACTGAGTCTGTTACCTCCAGACTTTAGCAAGGAGTATCAGGTCCCTCTTGGACGAGACATAACTTCTTTAGCGAGGGAGGCCACTCAGCCACTTTAGCCCGTTTTCATGCATATTGGTCGTTTGACTTTTTGGTATGCTCTTTGACTATTAGCTGACCATAGGATTTTGTGTTGAGTCTTTGTTATCATGGATAGTGGAGTTNATGGAATGCATAATTATGGTACTCAGTCAATGCCTTGGGTCTCTAATCATTTTTCTCATGGTATGCCTAATATGTCTTCGCACTTGCCATACTCTATCTCACCTCCTTATGTGAATACAAGTTTTGGGTCTGGGGACATGACACCTCTTTCTTATCCCTCTCTGTTTGGAGGGAGTCATATCCTTCAAACACCTCTTACGGTAGGAGGTTGGAATCTTCCTTCCTACGAATCCACTATGCGAGAAGTAAGTTCCCAATTAAGCAATCATTCTACTTATCACACTCCATCCACTTATCCTTCTTCCACTATGTCAGTTCCTATGAACACTTTTTCCATGGCGAACCTCCGTCTGTTCTTTGGTGTTTCATCCAGGGGGAGTTATTTTTATAGTATGGGAAACCCCCCTAACAAAGTTCCTTCACCTGGGGGAAAAACATATATCCTCACATGAGCAACCCTTGTCATGTCACTTTCCCTTCGCAAGGGAATTCCTCAATGTCGATGCCCTTACAACCCTTTATGAATCAGTATGGAGGAGGATACTATCCTACTGGACAGGGACATGGTGTAAACTAGGATCCTTCCTAGCCTGCAATTTCTCAGAACAAATCTTTCCTTGGACCTTGGTCTCAAATGCTGCAATTCACCACCACCAAAAGTCTAGTCACTGCGTGTCATACTGAAATTATATCACCAACCATTGCTAGTCATGTTGGAGATTGGTCAACAACCTCTGTGAGTCATGTTGAAGACCTGCAACTAGACGCTGCAAGTCATGATGGGGGCACAAGTCCAGTCACTGTGTTTCATACTGGCATTATATCACCAACCGCTTCTAGTCATGTTGGAGATTGGTTGACAATCTCTGCGAGTCATGTTGAAGACCTGCAACTAGCCGCTGCAAGTCATGCTGGGGGCACAAGTCCAGTCACTACATTTCATACTGGAGTTATATAACCAAACTCTGCTAGTCATGTTGGAGATTGGTCGACAACCTCTGCGAGTCATGTTGAAGACCTGCTACCAACCACTGCAAGTCATGTTGGGGGCACATGTTTGGTCACTGCTAGTCACACTGCACATCCATCACCAACCTCTGCTAGTCATGTTGGGGATTCATCACCAACCTCTGCTAGTCATGTTGGATATTTTCTACTAGCCTCTGCAAGTCATGCTGGGAGCATGTCACCAGCCACTGCAAGTCATGCTGGGGGCATTCATAGGATTGAGAAGCCTAGACGTCTCAGACATAAGCCTAGATTCCTTTGCAGGATTTGTGAAGGAAGTCACCTTACTCGTTTGTGTCCTTTTACTGCTAGGATACCAGAAGTGTGGGGCTCACCTAAGGGCCCTTCAGGTTCTGAGGCATATATGGTTTCACAACACTCTGTTCCTTCTTTAGTTGATACACCAATCATGTCGATGCAATCTTCGGATGACACCCCTTTTCCTTTAGGGGTTGATGTGTCCTTTGACCTTGTTGTCTCACATCCCATTCAACCTGGGGTCATTTCGATGCAATCTTTGTCCAAAACCTCTCCTATGTTCGAGGGTGATGCGTCTCTTGACCTTGTTGTCTCGCATCTTGTTCAACCAACGGTCATGTCGATACAATCTTTGATCGACAACACTCCTGTTTTTTGGGGTGATGCACATCTTGACCCTGTCATCTCACATCCTATTCAACCAATGGTTGAGGAAGTGTTTGTATCAATGAAATATTTGATCGACCCCACTCTTCTCTCGGAGAGTGACAATTCTAAGGAGGCGGTCATGCCAATGCAATTTTTGGTCGATCCCCCTCATTTGGTTCTGGTTCTACACCTTCTATTCCATGTCCTTAGCATTTCTATCACTTCACCTTCTGAAAAAGAGAGAATTTTACTCTTCTTGAGTTCTCTCCCTCCAAGTCTTGACGATGTTCCCTTTGATTGGGATGGTCTTGTGGGGTATTCCATGCCTCCGCCTATGTTTTTTCCAAGAAGAGACATTACCCAATATAACACAGAGACGATTGCCTCCATTAGCACTTTTCCCTCCTCGACTTGGAGAGCTTTGGGTCTTCCCGAGCTTGTGGATTCTTCGTAAGATACTGACATTCCATAGAAGGTTCGCATGGGATCCTTGGCCTCCTCCATGACTTTCCACCTAGAATCTCCCAATGAGTCCAAGTTAAGCCCTTTTTCGACTCGTTTAAAAAGAGAAAAGATTGTCGAGCGATTTGTTCCTTTCACGCTTGTTAATTTGGATTTGAAAGTTCATGAGTCTTAGTTAATCTCTTTTCCGACTCGCTATCAAAAATGGAAAAGATCGTCGAGTGAACTTGTCTTATTCACACTCGTAAATTGGATTTGAAAAGACGTCTATTTGGCACAAGTTTACCCCTTTTTCACACCAAGTAGACTAAAAGATATAAAAAATGACATTTTTTGGCATTAAATTGTGATTGCATATCATGCCCTTGCTTGTAGTATTTATCCTTTATCTGGTTCTCGCTTTGCATTATAAACCATGGCCCAAGCAGTTTGCATCCTCAACCAAGAAGAGCCTTTTCTATATCCTTCGCAATTTGACACCCTATACCCTGGAGGGAACATCACCCCCAGTGTCCATCTCTTGCATGCATTTCCTTGCATTGAGCATAGGTACGTTCCACTACTGGAACTAGTTTTGCTTACTTGTGACACACATTCCCTCCTCTGTATCATAGCATTCACTTTTTATGAAAAAACAAAAAAATACGGGCAGGAAGGGAGTACTATATTGTAATTGGAAGCAATCATGTTGCCTTTGAACAGAGCACAAAGTTATTGAGTCCTTGCGTCATCATAATTTTGGGTTTAGCATGGCCTTAGGAAGCTGATCTCATTACATAATTTTCTCTACTAACTGGTTAATCTTCCAATCACTATAGAGAACATTATAGATGCCTCCTGCATCTAATTGTCAAATCATTAAGTCTATGCTTCCATATTCCACCGTATGTCTCATGCTGTTGTTCAAAGGAAGTCTATCAACCTATGTCGGCCACTACTCATAAATATTGACTTCGCATGTCGTCCATACCCTCAGTTTGTCTCAGAATCACATGATACTTTGGTCTTATGATGCACCCTGGCCCTACTTTCATCATTGGTAGGTCACCTTGAACCCAACAATCGACATTTCATCATGGGTCGTTGACTGGGTGGTTTCCCTTATGTTCGACGACAAGACATCTATTCACACTTTGGGATTCGTGCAGTGTCTTGGATGCCATTAGCCTTATTGGTGGTTTCCTTGCCTTTGTCAACAATTTTCATCATTGGTTGTTATTCAAAGGGTCTTTTTCATGTACCGCTTGAATTTGGCACATGCGAAAGATGCACAGGGTTGTTGGTTCATGAACATGTTCTTCGTCCGATCTCCACCAAATCATGAAGCTCCTGCTTTGTTCCTCATGCTGACTAATGAGATATGCCTTAATGATCTCCTTTCAGTGGGTCTCTTTCCATCGACTTCAACTCATGTATTCTGGATATGAGACCTAGAGTTTTATGAGTACCTTGAGGCTTGCAGTCATTAGTGGAAGGATCACTCACCATTGACAGATGGGAATACATCAATGCCTCATGATCAATGGATCTCTCAAGTGTTTGACACCATCTCCTTTATTCACATTTATAGAGATGTACTTGGTGCCTTGATACCTACTTTCATCATTGGTAGGTTGTCTCACATTTGTTAATGGTATACCTCAATGACCGGTAATCAAACAATGTCTCATTGTGTTCGAACTCAACTCATTTATTCACATGATGTAGACTTGCACTATTGGCGGATTGTATTGAAGACTTGAAGACATCACTTTGTAGACACAAATTTCCTGAGATGTTGCTTCCATTTCATCGGACCAGTACCTATTTGACTTCAACAATCATGGGATATTAGATTGTACTCCTTGGTATATAGATATCTTTAGATTGATTTGTAGACTGGTTTCACTGGGCCTTGTTCATGACTATGACAACTATTGGCATGTAACCGCATTTATATTTTCCTACTCATGGCCATGAACACTTGTTGGTATATTTTCCACATGGATTTGCATTGTATTTTTGGTAGCCTTGTATGCAAAGTCAGTACATAATGTAATGAGCAATTGAGTTCATCCAGCTAGTTCTCTACCACTCCACTTCTGGGTTATTTATAATGTATTTCAGTCATCGCAGATAATCCTTTGATCTCACACATTAGGGGGCATCTGTTATAGCAATATTTGCCTCACCGTTGCTATCTTGCATAAAGGGCCTTTTTCCATTTCCCTATGCAGACTTATCAAACCCCCTTTTTGATAAATCTAGAGCCAAAAAAATATATATTTTTCCACATATACGCTCCCTAACTGCTTTGCAATATGCGTATATGCTTGATGCTCCACTACAGCTCGTGTATATCAGGATTTGTTCCAGAAAATACAAAATGAGGTCGGGTTTCCATGTCATGACAAATGATCTCTGATCTTTGGCCTTCCATATACTGGAAATGTTCCGGCTCGGCCCTTCAGTTGCATTCTAGAGGCTATAAGAGCACAATTTCGAGCTATGGAAAAAGAGAGAGAAATCATTCAACTTTGATAGAAAAGTTACTCTGGAGAAATAACTTCATATTGAGTCTGCATCCCTTTGTCCCTCAAGTCTGAACACAGTGTTCAACCCCCAAGATCTTCCCTTATTGTTAATAGGATATCTTTATCTCTTTGCTATGAGCTTGCCTTTGGTGGAGGATTGAAGTGGTGGAGACCCAATTGGAAGGAACTTGGTTTCTTGGTTTCGAACCGTGTTAACATAGAAGTCTGTAATGTTGATACTTATGTTGATCAATTATTAATAGAAATACTCCTTTACCATCCTATCAATATCTTGCAAATATATGATTATTATCCATGGGAATGTTTGTAATGTTTATTAATGGATTGTGTTATCTAATGTGCTAACTCATTTTATATGCTATCACTATATACTTGCATCGCTTGTTTGTTGAGAACTTCTTGCAGGTGTAAATCTTTGGGTCAAAGTGCTCAACGGTGGAACGACATCAAACGATTGGATCGAGGTAGGCTTCTTCCTCGTATTGCACATTAGTTTATATAGCACATGTTGGAATTGAGTTGATTTCTGCAGTCATACCTGTCTGTTGTGGTTTACCATTAGCCATAGAGAGTTTTTTCCTTGTAACACTAACGAGTCTTTCACTCTGTATTTTAATAGTTTTTGTACATTTTCGCTCATTAATAGAAAATTGTGTATTATTGTATCTCTGTGTTTACGGTTTCATCTCTGATACATTTATGTTATATCATTGGATATATGAGATATCTCTGTACATTTATTTATTATATCTTCTATCTCATTTCATGCCAAAAATAATCTGGATCAGTGGTATCATAACAGACGTCTCTTGATCGTTTTTCAGTGCATGTCCCTGACGAGGTCTGAGTATAGAAAGTTGGGTGTCAATCTTGTCTCTCTTGAGAAAAATCACTCTCACACGCCCAAGAAACCCTCCATGGTGGAAGAACATAAAAACGACATAGAAGGCAATCCTATTAATTTGTTGCTTGAGCAAGCTCTCACATGACACAAGGACAAAATGATGGACAATTTTTCCCACATCCTTCAATGATTGCTGATAAAAACAAGCGTGTATTCATCAAGCGGTCACTTTGGAGGCACCTTGCCTTTCAAGGTACAAGTTAATTTTGATATTCCCATATTTGAAGGATAGATAGATGGAGATGCCTTAGAAAAATGGTTAAATCTGCTAGAAGGTTATTTCTCTGTTCATAATTTCTCCGACAAGTGGGAAATTTACTGGGAGCAAAGTTCCATAGAGGATTCTAGAATATATGGGGTCGAGCCCACTTGGTATTTTTTGTAGATGCGGTAAAGGAACAATATTACTCTATTGGAAACTATGAGGACCAGTACATGAGATGGACCACACTGTAGTAAGAAAGGGGCCAAGCAATTTTGGAGTTCACCAATACCTTTCATACCTTGTGCACCAAGTTGGGTATCAAAGACTCTAAGAGAAATTTGGTTCTGAAATACCACAGGGCTCTACATAGATAAATCCAAACTGAAATGGATTTTCTAGACATCTCATCACTCAGTACTGCTTATCGATATGCTATTAAAATCGAGTAGAAATTTAAGTACTAGAACAAACAAGATTCTGGGTCTGCAAATATGCAACAACCAAATTATGATAAAGATCACCCTAAGAAATAGTCTCCCGAAAACCATTCCAAGATACATGAAAAGAAGGGTCGTGGAAAGACGAAGAAGGACACCAGAAAATGGCGTGATTTCCACAAAATCCCCTGACACAACACCGATAAATGTTGCTCAAAAAATTCATTGGTGGCCGATATCAAAGACAAGGAGCCGAACCATGATTCATAATCTAATACAAAAAATATTGATAGAATACAGATCATCGATGCAGACCCCACTTGTAATGTCCCCGACCCTCAAACCTCCATCGGGTAACGCTACCTAAACAACTATATCTTTTAATTTCTTCTCTGATACCATTTTGTGACATTACCATCCTTAAAACAATAGGCCAGGCCATGCCACCGAATAAATTTCATGCTTTGATACCATATATATTTATATACATATCTATCTAATGCAATTTAAAAAATTACAACATTTTGTTCATACACCTATTCATACAGAAACAACATTAGAAAATACATGCAATACATACAGACAATTCTAATAACATTATAACTTGATTTCAAGATACACATCATACAGAAAACAAAGATTTGGTAATTATCTTTTAATAGATGACCACCAACTGTGTGTTGTCCTTCCATGAACCTCCCAGCCTTAGACCACGCTGCTCATCACGCTTAGCGGTGGGTCACCCCCAAGCTGGGACTAAACTCCATAGGGAAAGGGATTCCTAGGCTTAGCAAGGACAACAAGAAAGTCACATAGATCGACAGGAAGGATTTCCTCCCAGGAGCCACTTACGCCCACAACCCATAGACTCTCATTCCCCACACTTTTGTCCCACCCTAGGAGTGTAAACCTTCACTATCATAAGTCCATCAGCTATCCACCTCCCTTCCAGGGCTTCAACAATAGGATGGACTGGAAGTCTCAAATTATTGTAGCTGCTACAAGACTCCCTCTAGGAGAACTCACTTCCTCAACACACTCTCTCACCTGGAGAGAGTTGCTCACAGGACTGACAACCTGCCTCTTCTATCCAACTCCCAAGTCTAGTGGGTAACCTCCACAAAAAAAATTGCGTATGGCTCTGGTAATGACAGCAAGCCACACCAATCCATAGAAAACGTGGGTAGAAACAACAAAGGCTAAGGTGTGATATGGCTCAAACACTACATAGTCGTGCTGCGCTTCACAGGAAAACGATTAGCTTCATAACACAGGTGTGTGGGTTCATAAGTTGTAGAGATCGACGATGGAGGCAATGGCTGGTTGTGTCAAGGCTCTTCCTATCTCAGTATGTGTATCAATGGGGAGTATGGATGACTTCCAGAGTGGCGATCATCACAGGAATGGTGAGGGAACCCCCAACGAGATGACTTTCCCACCTAAACATTGCATGTGCCCAGGTTGACACATGTCTTCCTGAAGCTACATGAGCTCCAATTAGCACTCGGCCCCTTTCCCCAGAAACTTAGGACAACATGGTTATGTCAAACCTTAGCCTCTAGGAAATAATAATATAATATTATTCCTTTAGAGGTAATCCCTCTAGCTTATCCTCTATTCCTAGACACTTAGCCCCTTCCCTTTCCCTACCTAGTGGATATTAGTCCCCCATAACTCTTTCTTCTTGGTTGGTCTACACGCAACGATGTAATTTTATTAATGATGTGAGTATTTACATATACAAAATTAGGCTCATTGGCCTTATCATCTGGGCTCTTCGACCTAATAAAAACGTAATTCTTACAGCTTATAAACACTTGGCTCACCAACCTATAAACATAATTACAATTCAATAGGGGCTCATCCTTGGAGTGTTACAATCCCCTCCCCTTATTTTTTCACTGTCGTTGGTGCAACTTATTTACACAACAACAAAAAGATTTCCAAAATCTTCAAAAATATGTGGGTACTCTGCCCGCATAGCATCTTCATGCACCCATTTTGTGTCCTCAGGACTGTACCAGGTCCATTGAAATTTTACAATCTTTATGGCTCGATTCCAGAGTTGCTTGCTCTTCCAGTCCAGTATGCGCTCAGGCTGCACTCGCAAAGCACCTTCTTGCTCCACCTGAATCACTTTCCAATCAATCACATGATTAGCATCAGGTATATACTTCTTGAGCAATGATACATGAAATACATTATGAATAGTCATGGATGTAGGCAATGCAAGCATATAAGATATTGGTCCAATCCTTTATATAATTTCAAATGGTCCACAATATCTGGTTTCCAACTTGGAACAACTTCCTAGCTTCAAGGAACTTTGTTGGATTTCACCTTCAGGAAAACATGATCACCCACTTTAAACTCCCTGTGGGTTCTTCCTTTGTTTGCATATCTTTTAAACCTATCTTTGGAAGCCTTCAAATTCATCTTTATCTTTAACTATTTCTCTTCCATTTCCCTGAGCAACTCTAGCCCAACCATTGCCCTATTAGATGGGTTGTCCCAGCTTACTAGGGTGTTGCAATTTCTGCCATAAAGTGATTCAAATGGGCTCATCTTCAGTGATGCTTGATACCCATTATTGTAGTCAAATTCTACCAAGTTTAGTTAGTCCTCCCATTTGGATGGTTTTTCCATCACATACATCCTTGAAATATCTTCTATCACTTGATTTACTCTTTCTGTTTTTCCATCAGACTCAGGATGATAAGTTGTGTTGAAGCTCAAGTTCATTCTGAACCCCTTGAATAATCCTCTCTAAAACTTTGAGGTAAAATTTGGGTCTCTGTGAGACACAATTGTCTTGGGTATTCCATGCAAGCATGCTACTTCCCTCATATAAATATCATCAACATTAGTTGCCTTGTGAGTAGTCTTCAATGGAATAAAATGGGCGGCCTTCGTGAGGTTATCTACCACCACCATGATGGAATCATGTTGTTTGTTTTTTCTAGGTAGTCCTATGAAGAAATCCATTGTCACCACTTCCCACTTCCACTCAGGAATGGGTAATGGCCGTAGAAACCCAGCTGGGTGTCTATGCTCAACTTTGACACTCCATACATCTGGAAATGTACTCTGCAATTTCTTTCTTCATACCTAGCCAATGGTAATGGCTCTTGACTATTGAAACTATTTTCTAATATCTTGGGTGTCCCGCATAAGGTACATTATGCATATCTTTTAAAATCACACTCAATTACAAAGAATTTGGTAGATAAACTCTATTTTTGTACAAGAGAATTCCATCAATTCCCAGTTCGCAATATTTACCTTGCTGCAATTTAATTACTAATTCCATGTATTGCAAATCAAATTTTGCAACCTTGGAAATTATTCCTTTAATACCCATCTGATACATGCTAATGTTTGTAGCATGCAGTTCATGCACTCTCCTGCTGAGTGTATCAGCCACTTTGTTCTCCTTTCCTTTGATGTTCTTAATATCAAAGCCATACTCACAGAGGAATTCCAACCATCTACTTCGCCTATCATTCAAAGTAGGTTGATCAAACAAATACTTCAAACCATTATGGTATGTCCTTAACTCAAACCTATTTCCCATGAGGTATTTCCTCCACTTCTTCAAGGCGTGCACTATGGCTGCAAACTCCAAATCGTGAGTGGCATAGAACCTTCCATGCTCTTTCAATTTCCTGGATTCAAAAAATATCAAATCCATTCTGGTTGAGGACTCCACCCAGTCCTTCTTTCCATGCATCTATGCAAACCAAAAAAATTCATTCAGATCTGCAATCTTTAGAATTGGAGCACTGGTTAACAACCGCTTCAATTGCTGGAAACTCATTTCACATTATGTTGTCCATTGAAACTTCTTCCCCTTCCTTTGCAAGGAACTGATGGGATGAGTTATTCTCGAAAACCCTGCAATGAACCTTCTATAGTAGCCAGCTAGACCCATGAAGGATCTGACTTCTATCACATTTTTAGGTGTTGTCCACCCTTTAATGGCCTCAATATTTTCAGGGTCCACTGCGATCCCTTCTTCATATATGATATGCCCCAAATAGTGAATTATGTTTTGATAAAATGAGCACTTGCTCAATTTGGAATACAATTGATGCTCTCTTAGATATTGCAACACCATCCTCAGATGATGATCATGGTCTTATTCTGACTTGGAATATACAAGGATGCCATCCAAAAAGACAATGAAAAACTTGTCTAAATATTCTCGGAAAATGCCATTCATTAGGCACATGAAAACAATTGGCGCATTTGATAACCCAAATGGCACCACTATGAACTCATAATGACCATGCCTTGTCTTGAAGGAAATATTGATGATGTCTTCTTATTTAATCCTTACCTGATGGTATCCCAACCTGAGATCTATATTTGAAAATATCCTTGCATTATTCAATTGATCGAAGAGATCATCAATCCTTGGTAGAGGATACTTGTTATTTATAGTCACTTTGTTTAATTGTCTGAAATCGATGCACAATCTCAATGTCCCGTATTTCTTCTTCACGAACAACACTGGGGCACCCCAAGGTGACACACTTGGGCGTATATACCCCTTCTTCAGAATCTCTTCAATATGCATGTTGGCCCTTGACAAAGTTTTGGGAGATTCTTAGCCATAGTGACCTATTTTGGGACTTCGACGGCCTGTCAAAGGAGTAGCACAAGATGAAGTGGATATCAAGGGATCTCGGCCCACTTTTGGATCCTTTTTGGGTTTTGGGGATTATGTAACGGGATTGGGATGTCAACCCATGGGTTTACCCATGCTTAGGCCTATTTTGTATATATAAATAGAAGGATAGGAAATGTAATAAGTAGTTTAATAGTGCATCTATGTGATGTGAATGTATGTTAAAGTGCAAGTAGAGTTTGTAAGAGCTTTGTGCATAACTGTAAGAGACTTGTAGAGCTAAGTGCAAGTGGTTGTAACAGATTGTGGAAAGCTTTGTGTTGTAATGCAAGGAAGAAGGATCTAGCGAGCTGTGCAGATATTCTGTCCTGTGCGGAGTAAGGGTTTTGATGGCTCTGTGCTTGTAACCGATTGACTGAAGATAATAAAGAAGAAGAGTTGGTGGATGTAGCCCCAGGGTGGGGGTGAACCATGTAAACACTGTGTTTTCTTGCTTTGTGCTTGTCTGGATGTGTTTATATCTTCTTTTTTTAAGTGCTTAGAGATGATTAGATAGATCTGCTTATGATTAGTTCTAATGATGTATAAGAATGTTAGATTTGATCTATATAAATGTGATGAGTGCTTGATCTGCTAGATTTGACCTATCTATTGATGCTAAGTTCTTAAGTACGTTTTATCAATGTGAATGCTGTGAAGCCCTGTTTTATAAGCGAAGTGATTATTAATTGTATATTGAGGAACTGATGGTGCTAAGTGCTTTATTAAGTATTATAATCACAGATCTGTGTCCCAGCTAAGGTTGCACACACCTGAGTCTTGCAACCACCCCTGCCTCTACCTCAGGCGAGACTTCATATGCTTTGCAGGTGTTGCCGAAAAGGTCGGTAGTTCGGGATTTGTTGGTGCATTGTTGTAGCATTGAACCCTAGTTCTTCCCCTGTGCCAACAAATGGTTCCATTCCTAGGACCCAAAACTGTGATTACTGGGAACTGAGAAAGAAGAAGCTTTGTGCAAATATTCATCCTGAAATTGTGAAATCCCTATGCATAGATCTGTGCCCTAGTGCACAATATTCTACTTGACTTATAAAGCTATGTGATAAAATAAAGAAGCTTGATCTGAGGAAAATAGGTCAGATCTGAAGAAAAGAAGAAAGATCTGAAATCTTGGTGCTATAAGAAAGGCAAAAGTGAGAATTTTTTATTAAAAGAGGTAAGATCTGCAAGCTCTGTGTGCTAATAAAGGTAAGAATAGTTAAAAGTTTTAGATCTGGAAGATTTGTGCCCTGTAGAAGTAAGATAAGTGGAAATTTTTGTTTCTAGAGTATGGATCTAGGTATGTTTAATGGAGTCTGTCCTAGTTTCAAGACTAGGGTATTAATAGATGAAATAAGATTTGATATGACTAGATCTGATAAGAATAGTGAAAGATATGTTATAACTATGCATAGAAAGAATTTTTGGACTAAAAAATGGATGCAGGATCCTAGAAAGAATTTATTGCAGGTTAGCTCCTATGATCCTAGTGTGTAGTAAAGGAGAAGTTGGGGATCATTTAAAAGAAAGAGACGATTAACCCTCTGTTACAACTGTAGAAAAATGGGACATCTTGCTAAGGCATGCCCTGGGAGAAGACCTGTTTGTCTTTGTTTCAAAGCTATGAACCATGAAGTGTTGGATTGCCCTAGAATGATTGCTAAGCTTGAAAGTATGAACATAAGACAAGAAAACCCTAAGGAAGATCCATAAACTAAGGCTATAGAAGGACCCCATAAAGAATTAGAGAAGGTATTTATACAGATGAAAGAAACCTTGAATGACCACCAACATGTTAGATTATCATATATCTTTAAAGACAAGGAATGCCTTGAAGCAAGAATAAGAGACTTCAACATTGACTGTGTTCTAGATGAGGAAACACAGGTAAATATCATGACAGAGAGAACTTGGGAAGCTATAGGAAGGCCTACTATGATTTCTTCATTAGGAGGAATAGGGTTATTCAGAGGAAAATCAGTAAACCTATGTGGAAAGCTCACTTAGATATCTATGAATGCCAATGGAACTTCAACAGAAGAAGATTTTGAGATTAGTCAATTTATTGAGGACCGTGCCCCATTTACCATGTTACTAGGGAAACCTTGGATTGAAAGAGATCAAGCCATATGAAAAGAAGAAGAATAAATTTTAGAGAAGAAGAAACAAGAGTTAAAAGATTTCATGACTAGAAGGATCACATACTTGATTGAAGAACAAGAGAACAGATCGAAGCTATTTAACACTAGAAACTCAGATGTCAAAGTTGAAAAAACATTAGAAGACTCACAGGAGACTGAAGTACCTATCTCGGATAAAGAAGAGGTGTTACCCCTGATTCCTAGGAAAGAATCTCAACAGTGTGCATTGACTATGTCCAACAACGATAAGAATCAGAATGGAAAAAGGAATACCGAGACGAAGCTCACTGGGAGGAAGGATAGAAATCTAAGTAAGAAGAGAGCTAAGTTTGAAAAGTTACATAAGGTTCCAGAGGGAACTTCACAGACAAAAAAATTGCAGAATGGGAGCTTTGTCGGGATATCAGAACAACAACACATGGCATTTCGCCATGGAGAGGCAATATAGTCGTTGGGACCGATATATCTATTCGACTGCTACTTTGAACAGGTCGAAAATAATTTATAGCTCGACACCAGACCATTGGATTGCACCATAATGGACAAAACAAGAGTTAATGAGGCTTCATACCCGTTACAAGCGAATCGTTGTCGAGTTTCCTATTTATCCCATCGCACCATGCATGGAGAACACTTTTTCTAACCAACAATTTGAGCCTGCAAACCAAGTGAATTGTATACAATGATCATTTCCCTCTTGTTGTTTATTCTAGTGTAGTATTTGATTTAATTGTGAACCCGATATTATTAATACCGAGCGCATATGTCCAACGAGCTCATCGAAGTTGAAGAATCAATAACATAAGTACTCCTCGACTTGATGACTGAAAGAGTCATGTTGGAGAGAGGATTATCTACCAGTCTACAAGAATCATCAACAAGAGGACTATTGGCCTCTCCATCCACTTCCCGAGCTAGACCATCACGACCCGCGGATGAGAAGTGAACCAAGCATAGAGATCTCACGAATGCTAAGTTGATTCCGAGAATTTTACCCACCTATCTACCACCTCTGAGCGACATAATAAATCGAGACAGTGTGCCCAAAGACTTTGAGTACGAATTGGTCACTATGTACCTCCCGAAGGGGATACACGTAGTTCACTCAGATCAAGAAAAGATAGCAGCGTTGAATTTTAGCGACTTCAACCTTGGCGACCAGAAGGTATACAACATGCTTTCCCCACATAAGTACCTAACCAAGACAAAAGGAAAGAATTCAAATATAATTCCTCAGTCATGGACCCATAACATCGTACAGTCCACAATGCTCAATGTCATGAAGATTCCTCACTTCAGAAGACACCAAGAAGTGAATGCATGCATCAATATGTTGTTGTCCTTTTATCATGGAAGATACTTGTAGTTAAACCATCGTATCACAGTGGATCCAACATTTATCAATAGGATCACAGGGCTAAGTATGCAAGGCCCTGACCCACAGGATTTCTACCCCAGAAAAACAATGGATCGCACTTTAGCTCAAAGGATAAAAGAAACCTATGGCAATGTCGAGAAATGCATGCAAGGCTACAAGGTAGATTCTATCCAAAGCGATGCAATGCACCTCACCTGTCAATTGATCGTGGGAAAGATAGTCCACAAGAATCGACCCACCCAAATCAATGGTTTTTTAGTCGACCTCGCAGGGAAGTGCACATAGGGCCTACAAATGAATTGGGTGAAGTACCTCGTGAACCAGTTGGAATTGGACTACAGGGAAGCACAATATCAAGGATATGAGTTCGACTTCAGTTGGATTCTAATACCTAATTTCTTTCATCGCATGGGAGATGCCAGAAGGTGCGACCTTCCTAGACATCGAACCCTTTGAACCTCTGGCTGTGAAGTTCAGTACACTATGGTATTCCAGTGACATGAACAAGAAACGGATATCAAATGTCATATTCCACACATATTACAATCACCTGAAGTTAGCTATCCAATCTGAGCCTCGCATCACGCCAAATACTCTCCACAGGTTTCGGCCTTTAATGAAATTCAACACGAACTTCCATTTCATTTATATTACAACACACGTTGATGAGAACAAGTAGAAACTTTAGTATTACTACAAGCTGAAAGAGGATGACTTAGAAGAAATCACCAAGGACTGGTCGGTGGACCTCCTCATTCCAGCAGACCCTGCGAAGATATCTGAATTAGACAGTCCAAAAATTGCGTCGGATATACCCGAACCTAGCAATATAAAGAAGACCGAAGAGGTCCATGATTTAGATAGTGCATCCATGAAGACCGCTTCCATCTCAACAAGGAAAGGAGGATATGGTGGAGAGATAGATGGCATAGAATTTGAACAGAAGAAAGGCGAGGTTACACCACCTAGAGACGAGGAGGATCCCTCGAATAAAAGGAAGGTTTCCCTACCGAAACCTTCCTCCCGGAAGAAAGTGAAAGAAACCATGACTAAAATGCAGACCATCCTCACCTCCGACGACTTCGATTTCATCATAGGAGCCCTAAATGATGCTTCGCTAGAGATAGCAGAGAAGCAATAAGTTAAGCAAGAGGAGGTGTTCCATCGGATTAAGGACGAGCTCCAAGGAGTGCAGCAGGAACTACAATCCATCTGCACAGTCTCCATTGTGCCTCTGTCAGTGGGAACATCAGAACTAGGAGATGAGCCATCTCAAATCCACCCCATCGTCGATATAATCAAAGATCACCTTCGACGAGCTCAGGAAGAAAAAATGCAAGATACACAGGCTTTGGCACAAGTATAGGGAGACCTTGTAGAACAATGAAGTACTGCAAAATGGGAAAAGATTTATCTCCAAGCGAAGTGGGACAAAGAAAAAGAACAAATGCAACAAAGAAAGGAATAGTTTCTCGCAGAGCAACTCAAAGTAAAGGAAATGGTCCACAAAGCACTTCGCTTTGTGACAGTCGTAGAAGTAAATACCGAAGTGTGAGTTCCACAACAGGTGGCACAACTTGAAGACGTAATCCAGTAGCTCCAACAACACATAACAGACTTGGAGCTCCGCACTGTGCCCAATACCCCTCAATATGTAAGAGACCAAAGGGAAGGAACTGCCTGCAACGCAGTTGACATACTAAAATATCTTGCCTTGGAGTGCAAACAGTTGAGTAACCGCAACACCCAAACATATGATAACCTCACCGAGAATCTAGAGTTACAGGAATTAGAGTCGTAGCTCAAGGAAGCAAAGAAACATGCAGACACACTACAGGTGCAGCTAAAGGCCTTGTCAGCCATGGAAAGAATGAAGCAGTCTCAAGAGAAACACACCGTCCAACAACAGATCCATATGATTCAAGGAAGAGTGATGGAAGTTACTCAATGGATTCAACCAGTACAATACAAGGCGTGCCAATTATTCACAGAGGTTGAAAGCCGAGGAGCAAAGCTAGAACATGTTGTCATCACAATAGAACAATGCCTAGAAGGGCCCGTAAATGACACAGTGATCTAGGAGTTCACCGAGAAAGAGCCTATCTCATAGTAGCAGGTTGAAGCAGCTCGAGCCAAGCTTGAAGCCTTCGAAGTGGAACTAGTCATATCAGAGTGACTCGGGACGAGTCACGGGTGAGTGTTGGGGGCCTGTTGGGCCTTGACCAAGTTTTGGGAGATTCTTGGTCATAGTGACCTATTTTGGGACTTTGACAGCCTGTCGAAGGAGGACCACAAGACAAAGCGGAGATCAAGGGATCTCGACCCAATTTTGGATCATTTTTGGGTTTTTGGGATTATGTAACGGGATTGGGATGTTGGCCCATGGGTTTACCCATGCTTATGCCTATTTTGTATATATAAATAGAAGGATAGGCAATGTAAGAAGTAGTTAAATAGTACATCTATGTGATTTGAATGTATGCTAAAGTGCAAGTAGATTCTATAAGCGCTTTGTGCATAATTGTAAGAGACTTGCAGAGCTAAGTGCAAGTGGTTGTAACATATTGTGAAAAGCTTTGTGTTGTAACGCAAGGAAGAAGGATCTAGTGAGCTGTGCAGATATTTTGTCCTATGCGGAGTAAGGGTTTTGATGGCTCTGTGCTTGTAACCAATTGACTGAAGATAATAAATAATAAGATTTGGTGGACGTAGCCCTAGGGTGGGGGTAAACCACGTAAACACTGTGTTGTCTTGCTTTGTGCTTGTCTGGATGTGTTTATATCTTCTTTTTCTAAGTGCTTAGAGATGATTAGATAGATCTTATTATTCTTAGTGCTAATGATGTATAATAATTTTAGATCTGATCTATATGAATGTGTTGAGTGCTTGATCTGCTAGATCTGACCTATTTATTGATGCTAAGTGCTTAAGTATGTTATATCAGTGTGAATGTTGCGAAGCCTTCTTTTATAAGCGAAGTGACTATTGATTGTATATTGAGGAATTGACGGTGATAAGTGCTTTATTATGTATTATAATCACAGATCTGTGTCCCAGCTAAGGTTGTAGACACCTGAGTCTTGCAACCACCCCTGCCTCTACCTTGGGTGAGACTTCATATGCTTCGAAGATGTTGCCGAAAGGGCTGGTAGTTAGGGCTTTGTTGGTGCGTTGTTTGTGCGTTGAACCCTGGGTCTTCTCCTATGCCAACAATGCATTTGCAACTCCTTTAGCTCTGGTGTACTCATTTTGTAAGGATTTTTTGATATTGGATTTGCTCCAGGCATTAAATTTATAGAGAAATCAATATCTCCCTTTGGAGGTAGTCCTAGTACCTCCTTGAAAACATATTCAAAAGATTCCAGTACTGCATGATCCTCCATATTTGTAACCTTATCCTTAGATGATTCCTCCATATGGGATGAAAATATTTTACAGCCCTTCCTGTAACACTTCCTTAGCTGCATTGTTGAGATTTCCCCGATAGTAACTACCCTAGGAATTCCTTGGACTACTCTATGATTTCCTTCCTCATCCAAGCAAGTGAATGCTTTGTTATGACAGTCTAATATGGCATGGTGTTGATACAACTAATCCATACCAATTAGGATGCAATATGATCCCAAAGGAAATATGTTCATATCTTCCTTGGTACTTAGTCCATTCATGGCCACTGGACATGATTTAACCAACTCAACAACGTTTCTCTTGGCTCCTGTATCCAGCTGCACCAACCAAGATTTCCCATGCTTGCTTCTTGGTAATTGAAATATTTCCACTACCTTAGGATCTATATAGCTATGACTAGCCACTGAGTCAATTAAAATAGTAAAGGCATGTTTATTGATCATACCTTCAGCTTCAATCATGTGTGATTTAAACTCATCTTTCTTGTTGTCCAGGGATGCATAGATTCTTGGTACTCTTTTTCCCATGTCCTCCACTATTTCTGCTTGCTGAACATTATGAACAACTCTCACCCTCTCCTTTCTATGAGGAAAATATCTATAATTATGATCTTCTTTACATCCCCAACACTACATAGGTGTATGCCTTGTCCTTTTCCCACCTACTTCAGCCATCCTAGGCTCCCTCAAAATTGTTTTTCCTTGAAGTTTATTTCTAAAAAATGGTGGCTTGTTCCCCTTCTGCCTTTGCTCCCTCTTAAAATTCCTCTTGTCTTCCCAAGCTTTTTGGAATGTAGGCTTTCATTTTTTCTGATCATATAAGAATTTTTCTCTCCTTATAGTTTCTTCCAGAGTCTTGGGATCATCATATTGGATTTTATCATTGATGAAAGATGGCATCCCACTCAGATATCTTTGGATCTTGACTACCTCATCCTTAATGAAAGGAACATACTTCAACAGCTCTATAAATCTCATCTCATATTCATCTATAGTCATGCTTATTAATTTAAGTTCAAAGAACTCTTTCATGTTTTTGTCATAGTATCTCTTGGCTAAGTACTTATTTTCAAAATGTTTCTCAAATTACTTCCAAGTCACATTTTTCTCCTTGAGGCAATGTACTTGCACCAACTGATACCACCATATGGATGCCTTTCCTTTAAGTTGGTAGAAGGAAATTATTTCCTCTGCATGAGAGGAATAGTTTTTCAATTGGAAGTACTTCCTCATGCCTAGTAGCCATGTCTCAACATATTCATCATTCTTGTGCTCTCCATCAAAAGTAGGAGGTTTGATCTTATTCATTTCTACTTTCAACTCATCCACCCCAGAAATACTATGTGGCCTCCTTTTGGAATGCCTTTGGGAGTGTTGGTGATGTCTGCTACCACGTCTTCCTCTTCTTTTCTCATCATTGGTCTCATGACTTCCTAATTTATTGGATCCAATTTCTTTTCAATTATTTCCAGGATCAGCATCAACTTCATATTGAAGTCTCCCTGTTGCTCCTTCACTCTCATAAGCCTATTTTTATCTGCCCGGTGAGTTTGGACATTTTTCTACAAATTCTTAATGATTTTTATCATGCTCACTTATTTATCTATTTCTTCTCCATGCCCATTGGACTTCATCCCTTCAACTCCCAAATGGACATCCATTCCTCTAACTTCATCCTCCTAATTGTAAGCATCCTTCTCTGTTCTGCAACAATTTTTGGGTGCTAGCCCCTTTTCTTCAAACCTTACCTCACATATGACCATGGTTGTGACCAAGTGCTAAACCAACATGCACTTACACCGCGCTTCAGAGTTTCTGGCTTCGGGTGTTTTCAACTCACCGCAATGCCAATCTCCTGAACTCCAAACTCGCGAAGTTCACAACTGACATGAGAGGAATCGACAGTCCCCACTCTCTTCTCAAATCAATGGCCACAATTAGCTTCGGAACTCCTTTATTCGGCATTTCCAATGCCTTCAATGCCACAAACCCCCAGAGTGACAACTCTCTGGAGTGTCAGATATTCTGACACATGTCCACGACTTTCAATGGTCACGATGAACTCCGACGCTTCAGACTTCGAGAGATATCAACCCATGCGACCCCACTTTCCTTCAAAGTGGATATCCTCCGAAGTGCAAGATCTGGTGCCACACGTCCCCTATGACCATCAGGGCCCTCACTAGCCATGCTCAGGAAGACTGCCACATGGAAAAATATTAGAAGCAGACACGTGATCCAGTATGACGGGTGACACATGTCATGCTCTAACTGACATTTCTATTCTCCAAAGGTTCTTAACTCACTGACACATGGCACATATCCCATGTGTCCATGTCATCCCTGATGATGTCAGCAGACCACGTCACTTTGGGACTTCAGGCTTCGAAAGATTTTACACTTGCATTCCTCAATCTGTCGAACTCCAAACTTCCAAACTACTTTATCTCCTAGGGTCCACATGGTACATCTGTCAAAAATTAAGGTGGTGGCACATGGAACGTCTAAGAAGGGTCCAAATCTCCATTGGCAACTTCATCATGCCACACCACTTATGTTCCTCGGCTTCAGGACTTTTCACACTATCACACTCTAATTCTCCCTAACGTCGAACTCCTGAACTGTTGTGAGATCTACTGATCATAATCACTTGCACACGGATCTGACGGCTGAGATTTGTTTTTCACCATTGCTCCTTACCTTTTTCTCTTGGCTTAATCTAACGACTCTTATTTGTCTTCAGTTGATCCAATGATCAAGCATTTCTCCCTGGATCTGCGTTGTAGATCATCTCCGAAACTTTGGAACTTCGGGTTTTGTCCCCTTCTACTATATCACACATAAAATTCGTCTAAGTCGCGAAGTCTAAAGTACTTAGGGTTTAACTTTCTTGCACCTTTTCTAAATCTAACGATTGTGAAGGGTCTGCCTTCTTCCGAATAGATCCTATGGCCCAATATTTAAACCTCTCATCCCAACACAACCGTTTTTGTGGATTCTTTCTCTATTTCCATCCCATAAACCGTTATACCTCCTGTGCTTCTAGACAAAGTACCAGTGACGCTTTGAACTTCATGTTTTGTCTCTCTTAACAACAATTCACTCTGAAACCTTTGTCTTGTTAACCACTAACATGGCCCATCCAGGCTCAGTGTTGAAACCATGACTCTGATACCATTTGTAACATTCCCGACCCTCAAACCTTCATTGGGTAACACTACCTAAACAACTATATCTTTTAATGACTGGTTTGATACCATTTTGTAACATTCCTAGCCTTAAACCAATAAGCTAGGCCATGCCACCGAATAACTTTCATTCTATGATACCATATATATTTATATACATATCTATCTAATGCAATTTAAACAGTTATAGAATTATGTTCATATACCTATTCATGCAGAAACAACGTTAAAACATACATGCAATATATACAAACAATTCTAATAATATTATAACTTGATTTCAAGATACACACCATACAGAGAACAAATATTTGGTACTTATCTTTTAATATATGACCACCAAATTTGTGTAGACCTTCCATGAACCCCCCGGCCTTATAGCACACTGCTCATTATGCTCAGCAGTGGGTCACCCTCGAGCTAGGACTAAACTCCATCGGGCAATGGATTCCTAGGCTTAGCAAGGACAACAAGAAAGTTGCACAGATCAACAAGAAGGATTTTCTCCCAGAATCCACTTACGCCCATAGCCCACAGACTCTCATTACCCACATGCTTGTCCCACCCCAAGAGTGTACACCTTCACTATCACAAGTCCATCAACTATCCACCTCCCTTCCAAATCTTCAACAATAGGCTAGAAAAAAAGTCTCAGAGTATTGTAACTGCTACAGGACTCCCTCCGGAAGAATTCACTTCCTCAACACACTATCTCACCTGGAGAGAGTTTCTCATAGGCCTGAAAACCTACCTCTTCTATCCAGCTCCTAAGTCCAACAGGTAACCTCCACAACAAAAATTAGGCGTGGATCTGGTAATGATAGTAAGCCACACCAGTCCAAAGAAAATGTGGGTAGCAACAACAAAGGCTAAGGCGCGATATGGATCAGACACTACGTAGTCATGTTGTGCTTCACAGGAAAAATGGTTAGCTTCATAACACGGGTGTGAGGGTTCATAAGTTTCAGAGATCGACGATGGAGGAAATGGTTAGTTGTGTCAAGGATCTTCCTATCTCAGTACGTGTATCAGTGGGGAGTATGGCTAACTTCTACAGTGGGGACCATCACGATAATGGTGAGGGAACCCCTAAGGAGCTGAATTTCCCACCTAAAAACTGCATGCGCCCAGGTTGACACATGTCTTCCTGAAGATGCATGAGATCCACTTAACACTCATTCCCTTCCCCAAGAACTTAGGACAACATGGTTATGTCAAACCTTAGCCTCTAGGAAATAATAATATAATATTATTCCTTTAGAGATAATCCCTCTAGCTTAGCCCCTATTCCTAGACACTTATCCCCTTCCCTTTCCCTACCTAGTGGAGCTTAGTCCCCCATAAATTTTTCTTCATGGTCGGTCTACACGCAACGATGTAATTTTATTAATGATGTGAGTATTTACATATACAAAATCAGTTTCATCGGCCTTAGCATCTAGGCTCTCCGGCCTAATAAACACATAATTATTCCAGCTTATCAACTCTTGGCTCACCATCCTATAAACATAATTACAATTCAGTAGGGGGTCAGCCTTGGGGTGTTACATCACTGTTATTATTGCGAGCTCAACAATTCAACTAGAAGAACCCACAGATCCTGAAGAGGGGGAGCGTATTTTTCATTCACATATGTGGGTGAAGGGGACCCCACTGCATTTTATTGTTGATAGCAGAATCCGTAAGAAACTCATCTCAGCAAAGGTTTTCAAATAGTTGGGATTGTCGACAATACCACACCTGAAACCATACAACATCGGGTGGCTTCACCAGGGACGAGATCTTTGTGTCAGCCAACAGTGTCGATTTTCATACGACATCCAACCCTTCAAGGATGAGGTATTATGTAATGTTTCCCCACTGGATGTCTATGATGTTTTCTTGGGCCAACCATATATGTGGAAGAGCCATGCTATCTATGATTCTCTACCCCGTAGTTTCATTTTTACTCTGGGGAGTCATCTCTACAGGATACCAGAGGTAGTTCCAACTATTGTCCCACCTAAACAATGCCGCAAGGTAATATCTCATACTAAAAAATTCACCTTATTCACAATCTGTTCAAAGGGTGAAAAGAAGGATACTGCAACCACTACAGCCTCAGCCCAATCACCTTCTATACAAGATAATCATATTGAAAAGAATGCAACAATGTGAAAATATTCCTTTTGCACCCAGACATCTCATGTATCCCGACTTGTTGAACAAATTCAACCCCTCCAGCAACAGGTTCATGATAGCCTTCCACAACGCAATGTCTCCAGCAAGGCAAGCATGGTACCAAGATTCAATCACTTTCCCCTCTCCCCCAAGAAATCAACACAATGGATACCATTTCTTCTTAAGGAGGTAGGATTGATATAGGTGGATATTGGTGGCCACCAACCTGTTCCAACTGGATCAAAAAACAATTCTAACAATTTTGGCAATTTACTATTTTTAACAGTTTTTAACTTTCAGGGCCATTTTGAGGGCCTAAATGAATTTTTTTCTGGATTGATCTACTCAATGATATCCAAAGGCTCTGATTGAGCCCCTAAAATGAATCTCCTTGAAGATACCTTTCCAACAAGCTATCGTTCTTACCAAACAAATATCGTATGCCAAAGTTATGCCCCCGGGAAGTTGATACACCAAACTACCCAAAACGGGGTTCACAAAACTATTGGCTTTTCATCTTCCGGGGTTAGAGTTTTGGATTTTGTTTATGATAAAAATGCCTTTGGAGCCTCATTGTAAAATCATCTTCTTGCAAATGCGACTAACAAACACATCTCTTCTCAGAGATAAGTTGCCACCATTCTAGCGAGTCTTTCACTCTATATTTTTACAGTCTTTGCACATTTTTGCTCATTAATAGAAAATTGTGTATTATTTTATCTCTTTGTTTATGGTTGTATCTCTAATACGTTTCTATTATATTATTGGATATCCTAGATATCTCTGTACATTTATTTATTATATCTCCTCTCTCATTTCGTGCCGAAAATAATTTAGATCAACTCACCCTGTTGCACTACTACCTGCGTACATACACTTGCTGCATACTAGACATCTCGCGTACATACACTTGTTGCACACTAAACAACCCATGTATACATCCAAAAGTTGCAAAATTTAAAAAGTTGTAAGGAATTTGGTGGAATTTACAGGCTATTGGAGGTTTCCCAACCAATTCACCTGATATAGCCCGCCCCCCAACTGAATAACCATCATTTTCTCATATAGAAGGAGGTCTTGGGGTCTCATTCCACAACCAAGCATTAGAATGATGAAACTTTGGCCAATTTATCTTCCTTTCCTTGCCCAAGCATTTGCAACCTTTTGTGACTTATTGCCTCAACATTCCCTCGCCAACCACCTTTCTTCCATTCAATCCATTCCCTTCCTTTGATCTTATTAGTAGATTGTTAGAAGAGGCTTATTGAAGGTGCACTTGAAGCATTGTTAAGAGGATCTCAGACCAGGTTCACTGAGCATCGACCTGCGAGGATTGTAATCTTTAATCTTTGATTAATGAATACAAGAATCTATTTTCCCTATCCCAAAAGATGATGTTTTATGTATTTTCTTTGATTTATACATAACAATTGATATCTAACCTTAATTTATGAATATAAATAACATGCTTGTAGCCATGTTTTCCTAGTTTTTGATGCAGGTCAACTTTGGGAGGAGACCTGCATCCTTGGGAGCTATAGAGCTTGAGGAGATCATCACCAAACATTCAATAAAAGGTATGGTTATTGATATTCTCTTCCACTTCTTTTTGTTCATATGTTTTGGTATGTTTGAGGTAGTGTAGAAACTAGATTGACTTTTAGGGAGTCATTTTCTCTGTCTATACTTTAAACCCTGGTATAGTTATAGGGGGATTTTCCCGCTAATAGAATTGGCGACTCCACTGGGGAGTCTCTCTAGGGTTTTTAGGGAGTTTTTTTGGGTTGTTGATTGGATTCTTGTATTCCTTTTGAGTTTCAATCAAGTTTACTGATTCTTTCAAGGGTTTCTAGTCAACTGCAAGGTACATACCAGCTTTCCCCGCCCTATTAGTCTGCCTTGTCTTTTTATTTTTTTTAAAGTCTCAGAGGTGTACGTGCCCTGTTTTGGGTCAGCCCACATACATATGCGCTCTGCACAGTAGACAACCTACGTACATATGTAGGCTTCTGATGCAACAGCCTGCATCTCTGTGTCTTGAAAATGTTTTTTAACAAAGAGAGAGTTTGTCTCTTTCATTATAGAAGTTCATACTTCCCAGGACTTTCTTGAGCTAGTCGGAGTCTCTGTCATTGGCCATAACTTGGGTTAAAGTTTCAGTTAACTTGTTCCTTAGTCTTATTTTGTTTTCCCTAAAAGGTTTAGAGTGAGTTTTCAAGTCTTAGATCCTCCTTTTGGATTCTTGGTTGAATCCCTAGGATCCACAGTTGGCTTAGGATCTTTATCAATTTTGTTTTTCAGTTTTCTCTTTGTTCCTGTTTCTTTCTTTGAAAAATGAAAAAAAAAATTACTTAAGTTTTTCTTGTTAAATCAGTTCGAAAAATAAAGTAAAAAAAGAATTTATTTTCTTGCATTTAGTTTGGAAAAGTAGTAAAGGTTGTTATTTGCAAAAGAAAAAAGAGTCTTTGTTTCAATGTTCTTTTCAATTTCCTGAAATACAAGTAGTTTTTCTTACTCAAACAAAATATTTTTTTAGGAAATTTTCATTTACAAGATCTTGAAATATTGATTAGAAAAGTTGAATTTTATAAAGAGTTTTTACAAGATTTGTTTTAATTTCGAAGTATCTTTTTCTTTCAAATGATTTAAAGTTCTCTTCCTTACTCATCTCTTCATAACACCATTAGTTTCACTATCGTACCCTTTGCATAAATCAAGACTTAAAATTAACGTTTAACTTAAAATATATTAGACTTTTTATTTGTAGGGTTCACCGACTAGTTTAGGGTTTTAGGGCCTTGAATTAGGTGTGAAGAGGAAACTCTTCTAGGCCACTTTAAAACAAACATTGGCGTATGAGATAGGGAGTGTTTTAAGTCCAGCATCGTAAGAGTTATTTGGGACCGCCCTCTAACACAGGAGATAAACACGAGGTCGTGTGAGGAAAGGCAAATGAGATATCCCCTCCAAAGTTGGATTGAACATAGTGGGGATTGTATATTGAAGGTATTTCTAGGGAACAATACCAATCGCATTTTCCTACATATTTTCATAGACCTTGAATCTATTTGATATCCTTAGTTGTCTTCTGAACCAATTTCTTTCGACACCCTTGAAGGGCTTCAAAATTGTTATCCTTCTCATTACAATCTTCCTGACTTTCATTTGCAACTACCTGGTGACTTACTCCGAGATGGAAACCTAGTTTCCCATATTTTAAAGACTTACACAGGTGACTGTGGGGGTATACTTTGGTACCTAGGGCGGACTTTGGATCGCTCTTTGCAGAGTATACCCGGAGGGTATCTTTTTGTTCGAGTTTCACTTGCACCGGTTAGTTTCTCTAGTGTTGATTGGCGTAACCATCCTTCCCACTAGTTAGTCGACTGCTTGATTTATCTTTAGGAAATATTTTAGTGTGTGCTTTGTGTTCTATGCTAGTCAAGACTTATTGTGTCATTTGATCATTTAAAAAAGTGGAAGATAAATATCTTCGTTGGTCGCGAAGGCATCAGGGGCTGTCATCATTTACTTTGGAGCCACCTCTTCCACCACTGAGGTGAAGACTTGATCTAGAAGGATCATTCGAAGTGACCAGGTCGCAAGAAACTGTGCCCAAGCCTTCTCTGAGAGGAGACTTTCCAGCTCTGGAGGAATCCATTGTTTCTGACCTTGAGACTAAAGTTTTTAGGCCAGCCAATCCTTTGAGTACCGACTTGTCGGCACCGATATTGATTCAGATTTACCCCTCGAGGTGACATCTTCTAAGCGCTAGCCATTTCTACGGATGACAATGGAAGTGAATGCTTCTACTTCTTCTAGGAGTACCCATATTCCCATTACAAGTACTACTGGAGGGGGAATCCTACCTCCTCCCCCACCTTTGCCAGTTAGGACCTCGATTTTCCTAACTCCCACGACTTTAGGAAGTGGTCCGATACCTTTAACAAATTCGACCACTGTTATGTTTACTCAGAACACAACGGGTGATCCCTTCTCATATGGGATGCCTGACTTTGATATGAACTCGGTTCTTACTTATTCTACCTTATAGACCATGGGTCTGGGGTGAGGGAGCTCAAACACTCCCTTGCAATGGTCAATTGTGGGAACTATTGTCCCTTTTAATGTTATCCATTATGGTGGGGGTCATATACCTCCTCCATCCCCTTCACTCGTCGACGCTTTTTAGCATCCAATTAGGCCTAACGCTAGTTATAGCTTGTTTGGTGGAGGAAGTTTAGGAACTTCATCTTATACAACGTCGGTGGGATCTATGTCGTTCTATTTGCTTGGTGCATTTGGGAACAACGATTTTTCTTTGACCTCTTTCATGAATGGGGGAAACCCCACGTTTGGTCAACAGAACCCGGTGCAAGGTACCATTCCTTCACAAGGAGCGACGACTGGAGTATACTCCACATAGGGTCTTTGGAATCCTTGGAAGGGCTCATTTTCCTCGCAAGGAATTTCAGTCGGAGGTAACCCCTTCCATACTCAATGGAACCATAGGAAAGGCTCTGTACCCATGCCCATCAAATCGATCGGGGGAATCCCCTTCCAAGGTACTTGGAACACAATGCAGGGAGAAATCCCTACACAAGCTATGTCGTCCAATTTCAGGAGTCATTCGATGATGCCTCAATAGACACAATTTCCTTTTGCTGGTCAAGGCCACAATTTCTACCAAAACCCTAGCCAATAGTCCAACTTTTCCTGGCAACCTGGTGCCAGTCAAAACCCAGGGCCTTCTTTTCCTATAAATAATTCACAACCAAAACTACCCTTTCTAGAAACTCTACATTTTCCAAACTTGTCGAGATTACTAAATGACCCAATCTGTCATGATCCACCTTGGCCCCCCATGCCAACTAAGTTTCATTTAGATATTCCAAAATTTGATGGCGAGCTTAGAAAATATCTAGGTGATCATGTGACTACCTTTCACTTGTAGTGCTCGTCAAACTCCCTGAAAGACAACTCTATCCAGTTGCACATTTTTCAATGCACTCTTATAGGGGGTGCTGTAAAGTGGCATATTGAGCTCGATGGCTCGAGGTACTCTTAATTTAATGACTTGGTGATGGTCTTATTGAACCATTTCCATTTACCTATGAGATGCGATGTCGACACTGAACTACTGGCCAACTTTGAGCAAACCAAGGCCAACCACATATCTGTTCATATTCGATAATGGCAGCAAAGAAAGAGCTTGATTAAGGTCAAGTTCCCTCCTGCTTTCTTTCTTGAGTGGTTCTTGAAGTCTTTGGTTCCATGTATATCCAAGTACATAGCGAATTCCAGGGTATTTTGAGAAGAGGAGGCTATTATGAGAGCCCAACAACTAGAACTAATCTACTCTCAGTCTAGCATGCTCTCTGACATATTTCCAACTTCGCCATGATATACTCTTGATAAGGAAAAACAAAATCCTAGGCCCCACGCCAATGGCATTGTGAGCTCAGTGCAAATCAAGTCCATGGATATGTTGTCAAATAATTTGCAACAATTGTCAATACAATAGACTGTGGCTAGCCAGACTCTAAGTTTGGTTGTTCCCCCTACCCAAACATTAGATGTACATAGTGTATATTTGATGAATCCTAAGGCTAACCAACAAACCGAGGGAAAGAAGAAACAAAAAAATAATAAGGGTAAAGGGGATAAAAAGGATTCCAATAATGTTGGTAGGGGGAAAACGGAGAAGAAGAAGTTGAAGTATCCATGTAATCTCTGCACGGAAGACCACCCGACTCACCTATGCCCTCAACTTGTAGAAGACCAGAATATATTAGCTCAACAATAATGTGTTGTGTTGATGAACCCTTTTCCACAAGGGAAAAATATGGCTCAGGATTTCACATCCATAAGCGCGGAAAGGGGAAGTCAGGGACCCCCCGCACCTACCAATAACAACCTAGCCGCAAACATTTACACGATGAACACTGATGCTCATTTATCGACCATGACTCATGACTACAGAATGCTAGAATCTGTCGATAAGGGCACACTAAACCATCGAATCCTCTCCAAATTAAGAAGGCGGTGGGAGAAACAATGACTTGCATCCCAAAAGGTGTGTTTAATAAGGCTTCCCATAATCCAAATGTGAGGGTCGCTCAAAACTACTCTGCCGTGGAGGATTTGGCATCAACCCCTTGCATGATGTCTTCTCTGGAAGTCCTCCAGAATTTCCCCTCACAAAGAAAATCTTTGTTGTCTACCTAGGGAGAAACAGAGACTAGTAACCTAGGAGTGATTGTTTTCCATCCAACCAACTTAAAACCTCGTCTTCCTCACCATGTTTCCTTTCAAATAGTAGTGGCCTATACCACGAAATATTTTATGTGGAAAATATTTTGTACAGTGGTTCATAAGGGTGCCTCAACTTGCATGATGTCATTGGCGTGTTGGAAGGAAATTGGCCAGCCTGAGTTGTCTCCATCACCTATGTTTCTTACGACTTTTGTTGGTCAGTCATTTAAACCACATGGAATAATTATTTATTTTCCCATGTAGTTATGGGGTAAAACTATGTGTGTCAAAGTTGAAGTGGTCGATGCGTCTCTGGACTACAATATTTTGTTAGGACAGATCTGAACATATGCGATGCATGTGGTGGTTTCCACAGTTTTTTGGGTCTTGTGCTTTCCGCATGAAGGCCAAATTGTGAACATCGACCAATTGTCCTTTTCGTGTCTTGATCTTTCATCGGGGGCTTCTACGGTCCCGATGATTGATAACCCATAGCCTGGAACTATCAACTTAGGTTTCGATTTGTTTCCGTCATTGATGGGAACCATTGATTAACCCCCACCTTCTAATGATGTCAAGCTTATATTGGTTGTTCCCAACTAGTCGAGGCTACGATTTTGCAATTGTCATCTTTTAGAATGAACTACTTTCATGATCCATGGACTTTATGATCTGAAAATAGAAGTCTGACTTGTTATGCTATGCAAGCACCCTCTACCTCATAAAATAAATCTTAATAGGACCTTGCTTCATGTGTTAAAATGTGCATGACTGGTTTATGTGTTAAGTTTAGGCTTCTTCTTTGCAAAGTTCATGTGTGAGGAATGTCCTTTTAAATGCTTAAATATGTGTTATAAACAAATACACAGCCATTAAAAGTGCAGCAAATAACTGAGTAAACTCACAACAAAAGCAAGATGATAAAGGAGTTCACCCCTCTCTGGGCTACGTCTCCTTGAGCCTCCTTCAATGGACTTAGCTCTTTGGGATTAGTTTGTCAAATGATCATTACAAGCTGCTGCTCAACTCAAATGGATTTATAGACTGTACCATTGAGTTCAGAATACATAAAAACCCCAAATTTGACTGTAAAAACTCTGCAAATGGACAATGGCTCATCCAGCAATGACCTCTTCTACAAGTGGCCTCCAAGATTCCCTGAGAAAGAATGAGGTAAAAATACATGTATAAGTCCTCCAATGGATCTTCAGCCTATACCAATGTGTTCAGAGCATAGTAAACATCCAAGAATGACTATTCAGTCTCAGAAAATGATTATGTGCTCATCAGAGCAATGCCTCAAACAATGAGGGCTTCAAGCTTCATGGAGCTTCCTCAAGATTCAATGGTTAAAAACCTGCATTAAAAGTCTTCAAATGCCTGTGAAAGCTGTGCCAATGGACTCAGAACGTCCAAAAACCCCTACCCGGGCTTTTTCGGCACCCCATTTGGCCAAAAACTCCAAAAGTTATGCTTGCTGCCATTTTTCCCCTTTGGCTCTGGTTACCTGTTCGCCATTCTGCACCTCCCAGCAGTCTGAACCTAGCTCTGAGCGGTTTCGTGTGCATAAACCCAGCACACGCGCGTCCCGCAATTGGTGCCAAATCGTCGAATGGTTAACGGGATCAAAGCCCCCAAAGGCGGAGCTGTTGGGCGCATGGGCCCATGTGGCCACCTTCCCGCGCTATAAACGGCTAACTGTTTGTAAAACCAAAAACCAAATTTAAAACCACGCGCACCAATAATATGCGGGGTTATATGGTAATGCCAATGCATATAATCGTGGGTTTTAATCCACGCGCATTTCAAATGGTATAAACTATGGTTTAAAAAACCGTGTGTGTCAATTTAAATACCCCGCGCGAATTTAACATATATGTATATATATACCCGTGTGCTATTTTAAATATGGTATAAACCAATAGTCAACTGACCACATTTTATAAACCCGTGCTCTATTCCATACAAGGTAGAGTCATATGCCGAATAACAAGTGACCGGGTGCTATACATTGAACTCCACGCGCTAACGTTTATGCCATGGTTACATGTCGGTTGATAAAACCTCGAGCTTTGTTAACTCCTGCGCGTGCCGGTTTAGAATGATTTTTGGTCATGTGATACAACGCGTGATCGGGGGCTGGGGCTTAGCCCCAGCCCTAACCCCCGCCGGTTAATAAACAATTGCGAATTCAAATAGTTTTTTACCCATTTCACATAAAAGAAACGCGCGGCGGAATGCTGGCCAGCAGAGTTATGTTAAGTCGTTGCATAGTGTGGAGGTCCGGGGGTCGAACCCCGCGGCCTCCAAATTTTTTTAACAATTGAACCCAATAGTCAAACCCAGGGTGCCACGTGGCAGCCTGGGATTGGGCCACGTGGCACCCAACTATTCGATAATGAACTGCCACGTGTCAACCAATAACTCGTCCAACTGTCATCCAATCACAACTCGCCACATCATCAATTGACAAGTCAGTGCCACGTGTACTGCTGACATCAGCACTGTACGGCCCTGCCACGTGGCAGTACGGCCTGCCCAGTCAGCATCCTTTTTTTTTTACCTGTTTGGCTCAGCGAACAGACCTCGATAACTTCTCCATACGGACTCCGTTTGCGAAAGTAAATATACTGTCAAAATCAGGAGAACGAGACGGACGCAATGGTACCATTTTCGTCGCATTCCGAGCACTTTGAAAATTGAGCAAATTTTAGACCCCTGGTCCAGATTCTGATCACGCCTTCCCACTGAAAGGATTTTGGACCCACAAAAGCTTATAATTATCGATCTGAGCTTCAATGCTCTTCTGCTTTCAAGTTTTATCCACTGATTCTACTTGAAAAGACTTTTCGACAATCACCTGGGTACTTTGACATGCCCTGCTCTGCAACTGGCTATGACCCTCAAGCATTGCTCTCTAGCTGTTGCTGACCCACTGTTCTCTCTGCAATTGGAAGACTGCTAGCCTTCCCACTGAGAATCAAGTCCCTCACGTGAACTTCTTTGGCGTCAACAATCCGCTCTCCAATGGCTGCAAATTTTCCTGCGACATCTTGTCACAAGCCAGGAAAAACATCAATCTTGAAAATAAATTGACACAAGACTGAAAATAAGGACAGCAAGGTCTTTTTGCTCTTCAAGCAACTGTTGCATCTTGTGCTTCATCAAAGCACATGTTGTTTTCCTGCACTTTAGTGTACTCAAAAGTGACTTACAAGTTATCCAAAACAATCGACTAAACACAAGTCGAAAACCATGAACAACACACATGGTCGTCAAGCAAATATCGACACAAGTCGAGAGTCAAGTGAAACATGTCAACGATCCAAAATTACAAGTCTAAAGTCATGATAAACAATCATGCGACAATCATGACTCATCCATGATGACAATCATCCAGTTCAATGTTTTATGCACTCTCAAAACCAAAAGCATGTGCATAGTTTCTTCAACTCTCTTCCCTGTAGAAACATAGGTGCTTAAACCCA
>ML808080.1:48797-69336 GCA_009831015.1 Picea engelmannii
AAAATAAATCTTAACAGGACCTTGCTTCATGTGTTAAAATGTGCATGACTGGTTTATGTGTTAAGTTTAGGCTTCTTCTTTGCAAAGTTCATGTGTGAGGAATGTCCTTTTAAATGCTTAAATATGTGTTATAAACAAATACATAGCCATTAAAAGTGCAGCAAATAACACAGTAAACTCACAACAAAATCAAGATGATAAAGGAGTTCACCCCTCTCTGGGCTACGTCTCCTTGAGCCTCCTTCAATGGACTTGGCTCTTTGGGATTAGTTTGTCAAATTCTCATTACAAGCTTCTGCTCAACTCAAATGGATTTACAGACTGTACCATTGAGTTCAGAATACATAAAAACCCCAAATTTGACTGTAAAAACTCTGCAAATGGACAATGGCTCATCCAGCAATGACCTCTTCTACAAGTGGCCTCCAAGCTTCCCTGAGCAAGAATGAGGTACAAATACCTGTAGAAGTCCTCCAATGGATCTGCAACCTATCCCAATGTGTTCAGAGCATAATAAACAGCTAAGAATGACTATTCAGTCTCAGAAAATGATTATGTGCTCATCAGAGCAATGCCTCAAACAATGAGGGCTTCAAGCTTCATGGAGCTTCCTCAAGCTTCAATGGTTAAAAACCTGCATTAAAAGTCTTCAAATGCCTATGAAAGCTATGCCAATGGACTCAGAACGTCCAAAAACCCCTACCCGGGCTTTTTCGGCACCCCACTTGGCCAAAAACTCCAAAAGTTATGCTTGCTGCCATTTTTCCCCTTTGGCTCTGGTTACCTGTTCGCCATTCTGCACCTCCCAGCAGTCTGAACCTAGCTCTGAGCGGTTTTGTGTGCATAAAGCCAGCACACGCGCGTCCCGCAATTGGTGCCAAATCGTCGAACGGTTAACAGGATCAAAGCCCCCAAAGGCGGAGCTGTTGGGCGCATGGGCCCATGTGGCCACCTTCCCGTGCTATAAACGGCTAACTGTTTGTAAAACTAAAAACCAAATTTAAAACCATGCGCACCAATAATATGCGGGGTCATATGGTAATGCCAATGCATATAATCGTGGGTTTTAATCCACGCGCATTTCAAATGGTATAAACTATGGTTTAAAAAACCGTGTGTGTCAATTTAAATACCCCGCGCGAATTTAACATATATGTATATATATATACCCGCATGCTATTTTAAATATGGTATAAACCAATAGTCAACCGACCACATTTTATAAACCCGCGCTCTATTCCATACAAGGTAGAGTCATATGCCGAATAACAAGTGACCGGGTGCTATACATTGAACTCCACGCGCTAACGTTTATGCCATGGTTACATGTCGGTTGATAAAACCTCGAGCTTTGTTAACTCCCACGCGCGCCAGTTTAGAATGAGTTTTGGTCATGTGATACAACGCGTGATCGGGGGCTGGGGCTTAGCCCCAGCCCTAACCCCCGCCGGTTAATAAAAAATTGCGAATTCAAATAGTTTTTTACCCATTTCACATAAAAGAAACGCGTGGCGGAATGCTGGCCAGCAGAGTTATGCTAAGTCATTGCATAGTGTGGAGGTCCGGGGGTCGAACCCCGTGGCCTCCAAAATTTTTTAACAATTGAACCCAATAGTCAAACCCAGGGTGCCACGTGGTAGCCTGGGATTGGGCCACGTGGCACCCAACTATTCGATAATGAACTGCCACGTGTCAACCAATAACTCGTCCAGCTGTCATCCAATCACAACTCGCCATGTCATCAATTGACAAGTCAGCGCCACGTGTACTGCTGACATCAGCACTGTACGGCCCTGCCACGTGGCAGTACGGCCTGCCCAGTCAGCATCCTCTTTTTTTTACCTATTTGGCTCAGCGAACAGACCTCGATAACTTCTCCATACGGACTCCGTTTGCGAAAGTAAATATACTGCCGGAATCAGGAGAACGAGACGGACGCAATGGTACTATTTTTGTCGCATTCCGAGCACTTTGAAAATTGAGCAAATTTTAGACCCCTGGTCCAAATTCTGATCACTTTACCTTCCCCATCGGCTTCAATGGAAGGGACAGGGAATATTGGCATGGCCATGCCCTTATTCGTGGCCAAGGTTGTGTACAACATTGTCCAGCAAGCCTCAGTCAACCCAGATTCGGCTCCCTCACAGGAGTTAGATCTAGTTCTCGAGCCTATTTGGGCTCAGGATTCTCTCACCACTCAATATCCTTTAGACTTAGTCTTTCCCTCCAACGAGGTGATTCTTGAGGAAATGACTAGTCCCAATAGACCTTGGGATGATCTACATCATAGATAATATTTTCTTCCTAAGCTTAGGAGAGTGGAGGCGGGAGAGTTTGTTTTGAACATGATGGAGATAGTCCTTGTCCTATAAATCCTTTGGCTACACACGGAGTTTATGACGAGAGTAAAAATGCAAGAAATACTACTGTTTTTCCTGAGTTTATACTTTAAGGCTCTAAAGTATACCATCAAGGCATATGAAAAGATAGAGGAAAAGAGGACAGAAAAGACAACTAATTAAAAGATAATGACTAAAGTTGGTTTCTCAAATGTCTCTATTGGAATTCCCAGTTTTCCTGAATGTTGACATCTCTCTCAATTGTTTCCCATGAACGTTCTAACTCAACTCGATTATTTGTTGTTTGTAAGATGGTGTTAAATAAATCTAGAGCAATGCTCGTTTGATCTAAAAGACCCAGGTTCGACGTTAGGCTGCCTTGTAACTGGTACTGTCATGAAGGATAAAAGGTAAGGGAGATATAATTATGTATTTTATTTTTAGGCTTAGTTATCTCTAATTCACAATGTAAAGATAATGATTTTAAAACATGAATTAATGAGATGGTTGAATCAAAGGTCGTTTCTTGTATCTGAGTTAAAATTTAAAGAAAGGGAAACATGTATGATATGAGAAAAAACATAAAAATACTAACAAGGTGAGGCATCAATTTAAGAGGAATCTCACGTTGTAATAGGAGACTATGAAGCAAGAAAAATATTAATGAAGCATATGATGTTGTAATCCAAACATTTTCAGGTCTTGTATCAATTGATAACCGATGCAGAGGAAAAACTGTAAATGATCTAAATAACAAGAATAATTATTTCCACAGTAGAGGTTGTACTAAATTGTAGTCAAGCATTCATTAATAAAATACATGAAAGAACGATGAAAAGACAGGGGAACACATAACTCAAACTTGACAAAATCTGGAATCTTCAATCTTCTTTTCTATTAATTCAGAGTTTCTTTTAGATGTCTTCGTCGTGATGCCCTTTTTAGAGACTGAAAAAATCCCTGCTTTAGTCTTCTCTCCCTTTATTTATACAAGATCATCACTACTTGATGGTTAGCGATCTCCTACTTTTTAGGAAAAAAGAAAGAAAAATAGTTACAAAACTGCAACCTTAACTATTGCATGATTAAATTTCCGTTGGTCCATCATTTCAAAAATATAATATTTTGAACAATACTTCATTGTTTAGTTGAAGTCTCTCCCTCTTTTGAAGCTATACATTCAACACACTTCTCTAAAAAATGAACAAAAATTCTGGGTGGTGTCCAGAATGCTCCTCGTTTGTACGTCAGTTCACTCTAAGGCCCAACTGATCATGTCATTATAATTCATAAGTCACGGTCGTGTAGCTATTTTGTGGAGCTCAGATTCTGCTATATCTCGAAGCTTGTTGTCAGCATCATGAGGGAAATTTTTAATTTCATAATCCAGAGTCTCGAAAATCTGCCTCCGGGATTTTATGGAATCGATGGCATGCAGTGTTGTATCAGATATAACGTCTTTGTATGGACTCGACCTTTCTATAATTTCTTCTCTTTTCTTGGGTGCCTTCTTAGGTGCCATGATACCTGTGTGTTGGCAGCCAATACAATTTTTTCTATTGCCCTATAAGCTGCCTACACCTACGTCTTCTGAACTTCAAATTGACGTCGTATTTTGCAAATAAACGATGTTTTCATTTCATGCGACACTTGAAAATTGGTTTCCATTTAGTTTTCACGACTGTAAGCGTGAAAACTCCTCCATCGTTATTTGAATTGTCATGATCTTCTCATTGATATTCTGAAAGGAACTTAACTTTGGTTTATTATTGTGTGGCTAAATGAATTTTCAAACTTTGCCTATTCTTACTTTGATTGCGCAATTTAATTTTATTAAACTGATAAGGCATTGAGCATGAAAATTTATTGTTTGGGACTTGCCTAGTCATTCGATTGCATAGGGGTCATGGTTTTATTTTGTTTTTATATGATGTGATCCTTATTATTATAAGATATTGGCTTATCGATTTTATGAAATCAATTGTCACCGTGTTTTAAAACCTTTGATTAGAATGTTTGATTATGCAATGGCACGTTGGTTAAACATTTGGGTTTTGATTTAACGTTGAATGACAATGGTTTGAATTATTACAATGGCACATATTTAACTTTTGGTTTGATTTCACATTGAACATTCATGGTTTCAAACAATACATTGGATCATTGGTATATCATCCACCGTTTGATTTTTGGGTTGGCCGAATAATATGGTTCGAACGATGTTATGATTGATTGAACAACGTTGTACTTTGTCATTACTGCTATGCATGGCGGTGGATAATCCCACCACCCTCGCACGCACACATTAATTTGCTTCCCCTTTCATCGTTCGCAACTGTTAACCCAAACAACTTTGCTCTTGTGTGTTGTTGTTTCAATCCAAACCCTGACCATGTGCTTGCACCATGGCTCTAGTCGTAAGGGCTGAACCCAATGGTAGCCAAGCTTTGTTGATGTTCGACAGTGCTTACAGTGACCTTCAGGAATTTGGATGGCTCCCGTTCATACAAAAGTTTGATGGTTTTAACCCTTGCGTGGCTCGGCAATTCGCATTAACCTTTGATGGCTGTCGAGCCAAGGTTGGGGATGTCCAATTGGAAATTGACGAGCAATTTCTCAGTTTAGCTACCGGTCTACCTGCCACTGGATAGAGATGGTCAAAAAATTGCAAAGTGGAATATGTCCTGTGGACACTGCTCTTCCAGTCGCGAAGGGTGAGCTCCTATGACAAATGTTTGCCCGCGAATATGCTCAAGCAACGTTGGCACAACTTGCTGATGATAACCAAGCAGTTTATCACCTGCGAGGGTTGGTATGGGTTTGTTTTCTTATATCACCTTCGTTTACTTATGGTTTTCATGGGCTATGAGCTTAATATGCCTTATTACTTGCATAGGAGCCTATTTAAAATGTCTAAAAGATACAAACGGAACCAGGCCGATAGCAGCCTTTTTCACTTTGGGTTGATTAAAATGATTGTTGTTTGTCATTTGGGGTTACACCGAGACTGTTGGAATGATTTTCTTATTCGCAATAATTTTGAGAATTCAAACCCACCATAGGTTGACAAACCTGTGGTAAGCGAAGATAAGACTATACCCCTGGTACCCTATAGTATGTTGTTACCTAAACCCTTACTCGACTCACCTACAGACCTACCCCACTCTGCGACCAAGGATGACCAGACTGTTAAACTCATGGCTAAAAGGCCTAAAGACAAACCTACTGCGAATTCCAAAGGCAAAAAGAATGCCCGATTAATCTCTCACATGGCGAGAAACAAACCGAAACCTCCTGCCAACCCTGACCCTATCATGGTGAGTGAATATTCTGACTCAGAGGTGGAACGTTACCTGGCAAGTGAGTATCCCTATTTGGAAGGTATTTGTGCCAAACCCGCATACGATTTTGTGAAAAACCTACCACCTTGCTTGCAAAATGACCCTAATTATCCAGGCATTAAACTACCCTGTGAAACCCCCGGTGACTCGTCAAAACCCTCCCCTGCTCTACCTCAACCAGCTGTGCCACCCTGTGACCAGTGCGGCTCGTGGCTAGAAAGGTATTATCTTGATGTGCCAATGCTGCAGTCCAGAATTCATTCTCTGGAGGATCAAGTTGCAAGTCTTACCAGTCAAAAGGCTAAATTGCAATCCACTGATAAGAAACAGAGGACAACGGGTTCTATTTTGTTTAAGAATGTGGAGTCGGCTACAACGGCCGTGAATTCAAAATTGGCATAGCTCGAGCAGCCTCACTGGTATGACTATCACATGTTTATATGAAAAAATCATAGCTCTGTTTACAGCATGGATTTGCTTTGTCACATAAGCATGCATTATTGTACATAATTTTGTTTTGATAAATCGAATGTCGTTTTCCCAGTTTAGCTTTGAGTGGATTTAGTTTTGATTCGATTGATCGTGGTATGGATTTGATTGTTTTAATTTGGCTTGAATCGAATACTCTGTTGCTTATCGAAGTTGTTAATATCTTTTCTAAACATAAGCTGTTTCTGGTATTTCAATTTTGAACATAGTCAATGTTTCGATTCGAATTGGTTATATTCTATACGATATGGTTGGCAATAATGGTTAATTGTTATGATTTTATGTTCCATGTCATTTTCGATCAATTCGAATACCATTCAATGTGTTTTTGTTAATATGTAACCAAATTGCGAATAGATACGAATCATAACTGTTCTACCCAATCAATCTATTCACATTGTTTTGTTTGACCGTGTTATCAGTTCGATTCATATTGCAACAAATATATTGTTTAAATTTGATTTGAGGAACGAAAGTGATTATGCCCAGGATTACGATTTGTTTCTATATTTGACTCAGGCACGATTTGTTTTGATTGTTGCCCAGTTTGTGATTATCACTGTTGTTGATGGTTGTGATCACTATTTTGATCCTGTCTGTTGACTGTGTAACGCTCAACGATCGAAGTCTATGGCAAAGTTTGGTTGATGCTGTTATGAATGTTTTATTTGACTATAATCGTAACAGTCTTTCCATATTGGTATTTGATTGAAACAACATGAATCTTATGCACATTGTTACAGCCGTAACAAATCGATTATGATTGTGTTCGATTATGATTGTGTTGGATTACATCGTATCTTATATGATATGATTCACTATTAATTTCATTTGGATATAAAACAATCTTGTTACTGTTTGGCCCAGTTTTATGGCAACTGAAAAACAGAGTATTCTTACTCCTGTTTCGATTCAATCCCTTTTGATTTTGTTTAATTTAAACAACAAACTCATTTGAACCATTATTCGATTTTAATGTTTATTAAAAGAAAATTAAATTGGATTATTTTAAAAATATTTCATTTGATTTCTATCTGGTCCTGTATGCTATTTTAGACTAGCTACAGAATCAGATGGTTCTGTAGCTAAGTCTGTAGGATCAATTTTTTATTGTTTTGTTGATGAAATGTATTTCTAATTGGTTATTTTTGGTCTATTTCAGATCAATTCAAAATGGCAGTGGCTTTGATGAGCAGTTAGGGGATATTTCAAAGATTTCACTTGCATTTTGATCTCCTAGTTTAGTTGATTTTGGGATTTTTCCCAGATTATGTAAAACAATTTGATATTATCCACAAGGAGGTTTTACCTTGTGGAGAGACTTATATATACTTATGATTTTTGTAATAATGATCATCCTCATTCGTGGGAGAACAAGAATATGGAGATCTAATACAGACTGAAGCAGAATTTGGTGTTTTGTCACAGCTTTAGCTTCTCATTATATCAATATTTTGTTTCATGTTATGTATATCAATTTGTATCTGGTTAATCACTACTTTAGCTATCTTAATCATGTGCAAATGATATAATTTTAATCACTGTAATCCATATCTGGTTTCTTCCAAGTGTATAAAAGACATAGCAATTGTTTAATTCAGTTTGTGAATGAGAAGTTTATCTTCTTCATAAGTTGAATTATCAAATATAAGTTTTTGCATAACAAGTTTCCCTTATTGCAGAAATTTATAATCATAAAGTTGTTATGATTTTTTATGTCTTGTTTGTCATGTAAACCAACTCAAAGAGAAACGCATCCAATCATTTACGAAAATATTTTGGATCAACCGGTGCGAGTTTCCTTCCTCCGACCAGCTTCGAGTTCATCATACACAGGGTAGACTTGGAGCGTTTCTAGGTCCGTTTTTCATTTGTTTGTTCAGATATTAGTTTAGTTAGATTTATAGAATTAATATATTAGATCGTTTAATTTCAGTAGTTTTATTTCTTATTCATAAAATATATAACTCAAAAAGATTCCTGGCTGTCTTAGGGCAGAAAGCATATGATTTTTACAGATTTTATTCAAATCTGCTATTTGTGTATATTGTATATTTGTGAATAAGCTGTATTATAACTGGTAGTTAAATAGTTAATTGTTAGAGTTAGAGTAATAGTTATTAGTATAATAGTTAGTGTAATTTGTATTTAGTTTTAGTTTATATAGTAGTTTGTTTCAATTAGATTAGTGTATTAATTTGTTTGTATTTATTAGTTAGTATAGTTTCTTGTATTTAGTTTTATTTAATTTCTTTTAGTTAGTTTTTTTTAGTTTGTTTAGTTAAGTTAGTTTTCTCTTTGGTCTTCTTAAAAGACCTTAGAGCGGCCAACGGAGCCGTTAAACTCATCAGGGTGGTTCATTCCAAACGGCTTGGGTTATTTAGACAACCCCGGACCGGTTCCACTCTCTCAATTGACGGACGGACAATTTCGCCTGTCAACACTGTGTTGGATCAGAGACCTTTTTACAGAGAAAATGTGTATAAAACCAGGTAAACATGACTTGCTGCAGATGTAAAGGATAACTATGAAGTTCGAAATATAAGACTTTATTAACCTTCAATTTTGTGTTATAACGAGTGTACAGATGCAGATGATGAAAAATTAATGATTTTTAATGGAAAGATATGCCTGGAGATACGCTTTCGTGTCGAAAAAAATCTTCATTTATCCATTATTAATACTGTCGTATATCGGCAATTTCAAAACTGGAGTTTCAAAAATCACTGCCTTCCTTAATTCCTGAAATGCGAAAGGTGGTTTAATTATCACTAATCCTGTTTAGAAACAAAATTATCCTTAATATTAAACCTTTTTTAGAGAAAACGTGATTTCGCATTTCAGAACTTCGGGGATCCTATCGTCAGGGGATAAGTCATAAGAAATCCCAGGATCACGAAATTACGATGAGATTAGTGAGGTGCTAAGACACGTATTAGGGCTTTAATTAATCCAGGTTAATAATTAATTATCCTTTTAACTTTTCAGAAAAACAAGGATCGGGAGTTTGACGGTTGAGAGTTCGAAAGCGCTTTAGTAGAAAGAAAAACCCAAATTGCGAAATATTAAGGGAATGATAATTATGTTTAGGAACTTAATTAATTACGGGTTTAAAGAGCACTTTGTGGAAAGTGACGGAAAAGGTAACCTTTATTTCTTTCCCCTTTTAAATTTTTTAATATGTTAAACATTTTCGGGATTTCAGCACTGGGAAAATAAGATGGTTGAAGATCATACTTTGAGAAAAACCGAATCTCAAAAACCTGAAAAGGAATGGAAAGCTCTGATTCCCCTTTTGATTAAGGGCGGCTCCATGACTTAGGAAAATATGAAGCTTTAGTTTTCAAGGATAGGAAAAAATTAAACTTCGTGTCAACATTAGGCTCCATCTAGGGATCTTGTCTCCTTATGGGATGAGAAGAACATGTAGACCAAGTGGCTTCATTGGGCAATGGAGTCAATGATTCGGCTCTGTGAAACATATTTTGGAGAAAAATCGAACAAGAGTAGGGTTTCAACGTTAACCTTGAAAATCTCTCCAAGACAAAAATTTTGATTATCTCGAGCGGGTTTTCAGTAAACCTCTTCTCCTGAAACCGAGCTCAAAACTTTGTAAGATAACCAAAACCAAACCAACCATCCTATCATATTTCATGTGATTCCATTCACATCAAGGTAAGTATCTGTGTTGTGTTCGGTAAGGAGATCCTAGAAACATATGATGAAAATCTAGCCAAAAAGAAGAGAAATTACCAGAGCATCATGTAACTCATGTATAACATCTTTTATCAGATATGAGGATATTGCTTCACTGTCAGTGAGCATGTTCAGTACCCCAGTGAAGTTATATGACTTCCCACATTGAATTTCCTTTCACCACTTCATTGTTTTGAAGCATTTAAATGCTAAGATGAGGGAAATCAATATAATGAATTTCCTTTATTCATCTCTTTGAACTAGATGGGGATAATCAATATTGAATTTCCTTTCACCATATGTCTATATTCATTTTTATTTTTTTTTGAAGTGGGGGCAATCAATGAGCATACAATATACTCGGGAAGATATCTGTTTGAAAAAGAATCAAGGTCTGTCAACTCATTTAAATAGCTCTGGGTTAATCTTCTCCTCCACCTTCAAAAATCATGGGCTTCAAAGAACTTCTTAAGGGAAACTTTTTTACCTTTAGTCCAGGGAACTTCCTTGAGAAAAACTAATCATTTATTCCTGTTAGGATAACTAGTAAGGTCGGTATTAACCTAGACATGTTTGTGAACTAGCTAAAGTCAAAGAACTTAAAAACACAACCCACTCTCTTTCTTGAAAGTTTGTTCGAGAGTTTTCAAGACCAGAGCGAGACCCCTCTATTGTTAGGAAACTTTAAGATCAGACCTCCATGGTTAAGTGGGAAAAGGCTTTACTGTGGTCAAGGGGAGGGCAAAGGTTTTTTTTTTTTTTTTTTATAACAAAACTGTCATACATGTGACTGTTCTCAGAGATTTTCTTAATTAGGTTTTATAACCTTTTCTTAAGTCCCCTTTTTATTTCTTNNNNTTATATATATATATATATATATATATATATATATAATTTTTTTTTTATTTTTTTTAAATCATTCGTACTTCTTAGGGATTTTATCTCGAATTTTGAAATGGAATTTCCTACCTTGATTAGCTCTTATATTACCAGCCCAAAGATTACTCATTCATTACCTTTGTCATTGTGAGATACTTAATAAGAATACATGTACATGTCACCTTTCAGTATTTCGAGTTCGTTGTCTCGTGAGAAATTTTCCCTGTGAATAACATAAGATTATAATCATTAGGAAACACCATGAAAAGAAATCCTTCTTTTTTTTTTAATCTATACAAAAAGCATGAAAACAAACCAGTATGTACAATGAGAATTTAGAAACACATTATTGCATGAAGTGCTTAAGATTTCACCCATTCATAGGGGCATTGAGGATGTCTCCATCTAGGTTTTCTAATAACCAAGCGTTTTTTCCTTCCAAGGCTGAAATCCTGTATGGGCCGGACCAGATTGGATCGAATTTTCCATGTTTTCCAGCATCCTCTTTCCTATCTTCCCATTTCAAGACCAAGTCACTAGGGAGGAATTATCTATCTTTAGCTTTCTGATCGAACAAGGTCTTCATTTTATCCTGATATCTTTGTAACCTTTCATTTACTTCGGTCCTGTTTTGTTGAAATTCGACTAGCTGGTTTATTCTTCTAGTAACATCATTGGGTTCTTCATTTGAATCATGCCAGAGCTTCATCACTGGCAGAGCTAAGTTTATTGGTAAGATGACATCAATGCCATATACCATATAGAAAGGGGAAATGCCAATTGATCTTTTAGTACTTATTATGTTGTCCCATAGCGCATATTTTAGATGGATATGCCATGCTTTCTTGTTTTCAGTTAAAACCTTTTTTATCAAGGTAATCAGGCTTTTGTTAGATGATTCAACCAAACCATTACCTTGTGGATAATAAGTTGTGGAGTGTCCTAGTATGATGTTATATTTTTGGAAAAAAATTATCATGGTCATCGATTTAAAAGCTTGTGCATTATCAGTGATTATCTTTCGAGGACACCCAAATATGGATAAAATATTGTCTTCCAAGAAACTGATTACTACCGAATCGGTTGCATTTCTTGTGGGGATAGCTTCCACCCATTTAGTGAAGTAATCAGTAACCGTTAGGATCCATTTATGCTACGCGTTGGAGTATGGATGAATTTCTCCAATGAAATCAAGTCCCCATTGCTGAAATGGGGCTTCCGTTTTAATTGGTATAAGGGGCAAAGCTAGGATCTTCTGTTTGCCTGTGAACAACTAACAAGGGACACAATTTCAAACTCTAGTGTTCACTTATGTGAACAATTTGGGCCAGTAGTATCTGTCTCTTAAGATATTATAAGATTTTTCTCACCACGCATGATGTCCTCCACACACCCCAACATGGAATTCATCTATAACCCCTTCTATTTCAGTTTTGACTAAACATCTCAGTAGGAAACTCAGGGGGGTCTTTCCAATACAATTTAGCATTTATGATACAGTATTTTACAGCATGTAACTTTAACTTCCCAGCCTTAGACGGGGTTAAATCAGTAGGACATTGGAGCGTAAGTAGGTAATGGACGATGTCATGATACCAGGCCGAAGTAGAAACCTTGTCTTGAATTTAGGTTGTAGGTACAGAGACGTCAATCTCGTCTATTTCCAGAAATCCCTTGGTCTGTTGCAGCTAATTTATCCCTAGTGCTTTTAAGTTCGATTCGGCAAGCGATTTGGCCAAATCCTGACCTTTGATAATTTTATTTGGTTTGACTTCTAGGTCAAACTCCTGGATCTTAGCTAACCACCTGCCTCTTCTTCCATCGTTGTCTGGTTGCACCAGGATATCTTTAACAGAGCTAGAGGGCACATAAGCAATGACTTTTGAGTGCAACACTTAAGTTCTGAAAGATTTGAGATCTTTCACCATTGCATAGGCATGTTTCTCCAATATGTCATATTTCAACTCAACATCCTTGAGACTTTTACTAAAAAACACAATAGGCCACTCAAAACTTTCCTCATTTTTTTGTAACAATACAACTGCTATAGTATGTTCTGAAGCAAAAGCAAAAATCAAAAACTCTTTTGTGTAATCTGGGTTGGCCAAGATTGGTGCTTCACTTATTACTTTCTTGATGTGTTGAAAGGAGGCTTTGGCTTCGCTTGTCCATTTCACTTCACTGTCCTTTTTGAGCATATCTGTTATCAATTTCACAATTTCGACAAAGTTAGGGATGAATCTCCTCAAGAAATTTATTTTTCCTAAAAAATACTGAATTTCTTTTACATTTCTAGGAAAACGTATTGTATCTATTGCCTCAACCCTTTTGGGATCAATTTTTATTCCATCTTTAGACACGATATGGCCCAAGAGTTTACCTTATTGCATTGCGAAATGAGATTTCTTAGGATTGAGTGACAAACCAAACTTTTTGCATTTCTCAAAGGTTTGTTTAAGGTGCATTAGATGTTCTACATTAGACTTGGAGAAAAATCAGGTCATAAAGATAGATAACAATGAACTTATCTCTCTCACCCACGAAAGTGATATCCATGGATCGCTGAAAAGTTGCCCCTGCATTCATTACACCAAAGGGCATTTTATCGAACATAAAAGTACCCCAAGGGGTAGTGAAAGCAGTTTTTTCTTTATCGTCCTGATGCACTGTGATCTAATTATAACTTGAAAAACCATCAATCATAGACATTTTGTTAGCTCTGACTACTTTTTATAAAACATGATCCATCTTAGGTAATGGGTAATTGTCTTTGAGTGATGACTGATTCAGGTTTCTGAAATCGACACACAGTCTGATCTCGTCATTTTTCTTTCTCACTGGGACTAAATTAGCTACCCACTCACAATATCTCAGTGGGACTATAATTTTATCATCCAGGATTTTCTTGACCTCTTTTTCTATCATCGATAATAGGATAGGGTTAATCTGTCTAAGTTTCTGCCTAAAAGGTTTGACACTTGGTTTTAATGGAATTTTATGTTCCATTATAGTCATGTCATAAGTTCTCAACTTGTCATAGGACCAAACAAAAACATCTTTGTACTTTTTAAGAAATTCAACATATTTACTCTTGATTTCAGGAGACAGGTACCTAGATACTTTAACTAACCTAGGACTCTCTTTAGCACCTATATTGAAATCTTCGACTTCTTCGGGATGAGACTGTAAGATAGTTTTCAAAGGGATGCCAACATGATTAAAGATTCTTTCTAAAGGAATCAATCCCTTGGGTATTTGATTATTTTTCAAAACTAGCATACGGTGATTTGTGATTTTATCTTGGAACTCTTGGGGGTCTTCCCCTTCCTGCATGATCCAAATAGATTCATTCTGGTTCTCTTGGTCATCATGCGTTTCAACGAACTCGTCTACTGTTTCTAAAAAATTTCGAAGTTGCTCATCATCCTCAAAGACTTGCCAATGTTGTATGTTATTAGGTATAGAAGGTCTGTGTCTCATTTGTATATGATAATTGAGTTTGAAAGTAGTGGGAGGTGCGAAAGTCGAAGCAGCTTTGGCTAAGGCAACTGCCTATTGATTTTTGGCTCTCGGAATGAAGTGAATATTAACAGAAGAGAAAACATTTTCAATTAGGTCCCAAACAAAATTTTGATATGAACTTAATCTAGGATGCTTGGCCTGGTACTGGCGATTGAATTGTTTCACGATTAACTTTGCATCACTAAAAACTTCCAAGTTTTTAATTTTCATCCTCCTAACAGCCTCTAACCCTAACACTAGATCTCCGTAATCACATACGTTATTAGTGTGGCCAATGTTCCACTGCAGCCTATAAGAGAAAGGGATAATGAATTGGTTATCAGGTGCTACAAAAATTAATCTAGCCCCAACTCCAATATAAGATGAGGCACCGTCAAAAATAATTTTCCAAACACCAGTGCTATATACATCTTGTTCTATTTGTTCTTTTTTCTTTTTTATTTCCTGTACAATTTTCTTCTACACATGCATCAACATCATCATTTATAGACAATATACAATTACCTAAATCTTGATCAACAATATATACAGAGTAATTATTTGGGCTGAGAGGATCACTAACCATAAACACTAATCTAGTTTCCCTGTACAATCGTGTGAACTAGCCTCCGAAAATTAGAATCGTTACGTACATCATATCAAGTTGAAGAGAACCTCCAAGTTTAGCACCCCAGGACTGAGACAAGAGCATGCCATATTTCGGAGGTATATCTACGACAACCACATCCATCAAAACACTTTTTGTAGGTACCTGTGCAATATTTACGATTAAGTATTTTATCATGCCTATACACTTGAATTTACTCGAGTCAAATGAATATAAATCTCCATAAGGCCTGGTGATTTCTAGGTCGAGTTTGTCCATGATTGCTTTAGGCATCACATTGTGAGAGGCCCCGGAATGTAACATGCAGTTATGGAGCAGATGATCAAAAACTGTCAAAGTGATGTAGAAAGGGGCAACGATGTCTCTAGCACCTTCAAAGTGTGGGTCGAAAACTATGTTAGCCTTATCATCTTCTAAGTTAATGGCATCGTCCTGACTTTCGTTTTCCAAAAAACTAATCATTTTAGCAATTTGTTTTCGGTATATCGGGTTTTTGGCCAATTCAACAAGGGGAATAGGGATTTTGATCTTATTGATCTCGCTCTCTAGATTAAAACTTCCAATGGTTTTGTCGGTTTCCATGGTTTGAGTCTCCATCCCTTTTTTTTTAACTTTCCTGGGTTGAGGGGCATTCATTTTGGTAATAGGGGTGTTTATTTTCTGTGTGCTTAAGGGTGAGGTCTCTATTGTATTTGTTTTGATAGACTGTATGTTAGCGGTCTATTTTTCAGTGTTTTTTGAAACTGCTTGGTCAGTTCCAACCCTCGACAGTATCTTTTTAACTGGAGTGGTTGTGGAAACCGAGTTTCTGGGTCTCGGGTTTTATTTTTAGTGGAGCTCGACCATTATACCATTTGTTACTCTGTGATAGGTAGAATCCTCAGAAACACTGCTATTCTTGTTACTCTCGGTTCGATACTCTACTGTGAGAGATTTTTAGTAATCGTGTATTGTTATATAAGGTTGTAAGCAGTCATCACCGATATTGTTCATATCCTCTTCTAACTCCTCAAAATCCTCTACGTCTTGTCCTCCTATAAAGTTTTCACTTTTAAAAGGAGTTTGAATTTTTTGATCTTCATTCTTAATTTTTTTTTGGTGGTTTTGAGGATTAGGGTTCTTCCTTAATTCCTTTCTAGTGTAATGCTCATTTTTAGCTTGATCAAGTTCCATTCTCGATATTTTGTTTGACAATTCTTTGATGATTCTAGCCATATCGTCCATTTTATCTTTTGAGGATCTCCCTGATCCAGAAGGTCCTCCTTGCTCCCTGTATCTCCTTATTTATTTGTTTCCAGTCTCGAATTTGGTATTCAGCTTCCCTGATTCCATCATGTTATATTCGATTTCCAAGGCATCGTCTTGCATCTTGGTAAGATCAACTGATCTTCCCTCCCTTAGTAAAAGGGCGAAGTCAGGGTCAAAAGCTCTGACGAAAGTAACTTTCGCTGCAGGTTATGAGGGTTTAACCTCGGTTGGGATCTTATTATATAATTTGTTGAATCATTGGGTAAACTCGAGGACTGATTCAGAGTTTTTCTTTCGAAGAGCTCCGAATTCAGTTAGATAATAAAGATGGTCTTTCCGCTCACCCCACTGTCTGATAAAAGTGTTTTCAAGTTCATCGTATGAAGGTATAGATCCGGTTGCTAGGCCTCGAAACCAGGTTCTCACTTGCCCCTCAAATGTTTGAACCAAGAGTCTAGAGTAAACATCCTCATGTTCTAATCCAAGAATTTCAGTGAATTGATCGAAAAAATTTATGTGTCGTTAAATCGCCTTCTCCCGTGAACTTGGGCATATTTTTCATGTAATGTTCTGGCAAATCATGGAAAGGGACTGGTATAACTAGTAGTGCATATCTTGCAACAACCTTTGCAAATATCCAAGGAGGCGGTACCTAGCCACCTGGTCCTCCTCCTAGACAACCTGTGGAAGCACCTCTTGCCCGACCTACTCCAGTTGTGGCCATTGTGGATTTAGTAGTAAAAGTTTGGGGGTTACAAGGGAGGGTTTGAAGAAAAGGGTTATCGACGGGGATGAAATTTGAGAAAAAGGAGCTTGGGGAATGTGGACTGGTTCCTTCAGAATCACAGGGTGAAGATATAGGAGAGTCGACAAAATTCGAATCTAGATATATAGGATAATCGTTTGAGTTTTGAGAGGTGGGAAAATGAACCTCGAGAAGCGAGGGGGAGTCGATTGCAACAAGAAGGAAGGTAGACCTTCGTTTTCTATTGGTATGGGAAACAACTGAGAAATCTTTGGTCTTAAAAAAAGGTAGAACCAAATTCGATTCCAGGGTTGTAACTTTACCAGCAGAGTATTCCCTGTTAGGGGATGGAATACTTGATTCGTTGTGTTGATCTTCAGAGTCAAGCTATGTGGATTTAAGTTGATAATATTTATTCATCAATAAGGCAGTCTATCGAAAGTAATTTCTTGATTTTAGAATTTTTTCTGGGTTGGAAGAAAGCAAAAACTGCTTGTCGTTTGGATTATTCCTAGTGTTCTTCTGGTTAAGATCCAGTTTAAACAGTGTGGAGTCACCAAGTGAAAGATAAAGGTAGCCTTAGAAGGTTTTCAAACTTTTTTCACTACCAAAGAGTAAAGTGTCAATGTCGTTCTTCGCAGGGAAAAATATTTGTTACTCCATTCCCTGGCAACGACACCAAAAAGATGTTGTTCCTGAGTTTATACTTTAAGGCCTTAAAATATAAATATTTTCTTTTTGAAATTTATTACAGTGATACAATATTTATCAATTAATTACCATTCGCATCATTGTTCTGCTACACTGCTCTTCTCTACCTGCATCAGTGTGATCCTGCTCACATCTTCTTGCACTTAAGTTCTCATACAGTCTGTTGTTTTCACCATTTCTTCTTTGTGCAGCTTGTATTCTTCATCTCTACATTTTCTCCCTCAGTTCATGCTATAAACTTCATTGCTTACAGTTCGACTACTTTTTATAGAGAAACAACAACCTCTCTCTGTCACAAAATTTTTCTTTTATCCCTGCTCTCATCATCCGTTACACTCCACATATCCAACGCCCATGTCAGGAATATCAAAACGCTCAAGAGCCATGATTCCAATAGCCCAAAACAATGATTCAGGTAGTGTATCTGAATCGTAACTAATCAAGAAAACACGAAGTGAAACACCAACCCTTCAATCAGATTCAGTTTGATCAATGCCATTAGATTATACACGTAGAGGATTTTTTACTTTTCAATCCATAACCTCCAATATGGAGCCTAGCAGTGCTATATCCTTCCTCAATATTCCTCTGATGTGACCTTGGGCGATGCTCTCATGTGACCATGTGATTGCGGGCACAACCAAAGGTGGTTTGAGGGAAATCCACTTTTCACCCCGCAATTCACTATAGAGCTCCACATCAGCCTTTGGTGATACCATGGTTTTGATTGCAACCCACTCATAAAAAATTAAGACCCGAGCATGTTATGACCCCGCAATGCGATGGGACCATTGATCTCATGATCTTGATGATGCTCCTGAATGAACAGTTCAGATTTTTTCTTTCACAATCTGCAGATCAGATCGTGATTTATTTCATGATCCAAGCTTCGGAAGTTTCAAATCTCAAACCCTTCTTTTATCCGTACTCCAATATTCTGGAGTCGATGATCTAAGGACACCTATTCTTCTCAATCGATGACTCTGCTCTACTTCAGGAATTTGACCTTTGAACCAAATCGACGGTTTTGTGGCCCCTTGCTCGATCAATGGTTGAGATCTCCTTCGAGTCTCTGAACTTATGAAATCTCAAGTCTCAAAATTTACTTTCCCTCAAATTATATGGATTACTGCCACGTGTCCTTCCCAACGTGGTCTGCCACATATCCTTACTAATGTGGTCTGACATATGTCCTTTTTGAGGTGGTATGCTAACATGGGTGAGATGTGTAGGCAGTGTAGTGGAGTGTGGAGGCAGAGTGCAGTAGTGGAGTGTGGAGGCAGAGTGTAGTAGTGGAGTGTGATGTGTAGCAGGTAGTGGAGTGTGACGTCGGAGCGTAGAGGTGGTATGTCTGAGTGGTTTGGTGGTTTACTCAGAGGGGGGGTTAAGCGGTAAGTGGTAATGAGCGAGGGGGTTCTAGGTTGAAAGGAAGGTGACACGTATGAGGGTCCCACATGGAAAATACCAACAACTCGGATCCCCCCTCCACGGTTAAACGTAGAAATATTGGGGGGGTCTGATATGCCTTGTCGACCATAGATATGAGTGCCCAATTATCGGCCACTGATATTAGCATTCCCTTCTTCTAACTTATCCTGTCCTTCCACTTTAGAATGATCTGATGACTGAAATTTACTTCGGATGATCCGACGGTCGAGGATTTCTTTCGGCTCTCCGAACTTCGGGGATTTCCAATCACAAACTGAGGCTCTAGATTAGACGGCCCATATTCACTTCAGACAATATGACACTTGAAATCTTCTTTGAACGATCTGATGACTGAGATTCACATCGGATGATCCGATGACTAAGATTTTGTTTCGGTTCATCGAATTCTCAAACCTTGTGCCCTATTTATCCTATACTTTACTTAATTTGATCTGACGGCTGACAGATATTCGGATGATCGAATTCTCAATCGTTTTTCCCTCTTATCATATCCTTCCATTTAATTCGATCCAACAACTGATAGAAATTTGGGTGATCAAGATCTCAGATCTCATCCCTTACTTATCATTTCCTTCCACTTAAGTTGATCCAATGGTCATCGCATTTTCTTCATATCCGATGGTCCTTATTCATTTTGGATTTTGAGCTTCGGGTAATTCGACTTTCAAGTTGCCAATTCTTTCGAAGTGATATTCCCTAAACAATTGCCTCCTCGCAACTTTTGACGTGAACCAAATGTTGTTCATCGATCATGTTCTTAGATCGATGGCTCGATCTATCTTCGGTGTTTCTCTTCTAGCTTATCTTGTCCTTCCACATAGAAGGATCCAATATTTTTCAGGTATTCGGTTGAAGGTCCTTTGGATCGGTGATCCAACGGCCATTGTCACTCTTCCTCCTAATATTTTTCGCCTTCTGCTCCACCTTCTGTTCTTGTCATCAATGACAAGCACACTCCTCCTGTAAACATGCCAACATTTGGTTGAATCAGGGGTATCCTCTAATGTTATGCCATTATCTATTTGCAAGAAATGAAACGTAGTCCCTCTCAAAATTGATAAACATGTGATACAACTGGACATAACCCAGGTGAAAGTTATGGGAGAACTCAAGGATGTCATGATCGGAATGGCAACACATCCGAAATTTGTTCAAGTAATTGACGTAATTGTAGTAGATATACCAAAGGCTTATGTGTTGGATTACTGAGAGGGGGGGTGAATCAATAATAGAGCAATTTAATCCCTTTTAACCATATAATCCAAGTGCTATATCAATGAAGCATTATTATCCAATAACTGCAGAGTAAATAAGCAATGAACAAATGAATAATCATACACATACACAGTACACCAGTGTTTTACGTGGATACCCAAATCGGGAAAAAACCACGGAATGCTTTTTCTTATATGTCTTGAAGAATTACATTCATTGGAAGCACCAACTTCCTTTGTTTTCCAGCTGCAACTGGAAGGAGGCTCCAACCCCCTAGTTTCTCAGGCTACAACCTGAG
>ML808080.1:89900-110672 GCA_009831015.1 Picea engelmannii
CCGGGGGGGGGGGGGGAGGGGTCCGGAATGAATATTCCTTTTGGCGGGCTCCTTGTTACATGTGGCATTGTCCTATTGGTCCAGAAGTCACATCCCCCACATGCTGCCTGACATCCTGTCTCCCCTGGACTTCATCCTTCACTGATTTCACTTGTTCCACTTGCTCCCGGGGTCGTGTCACTTCCCATAACTGCTGTCAGTCCCTGCTGTCAGGCCTTTACCCTTTCCACTCATGATCAGCCCCTTTTGGTGACTTTTACCTCCAATCACCAACCTCCACGTCAGTCGTCTGTATACTTTGGTCACCGTCATCTGCCACCTCATCCCAAGTGGCCCATTGTCCATTTATTACAGGATAACATACCCGTTATCCTACTGACCTATTCCCCGCGCCAAACCGACCCCATTTTTGAATAAAACTATCGTTTTCCCTGTTCATTCGTTATTCATCCATCGCACCAGAAACCTCTTATTCCTCCATTGCTTCAGCGTCGCCTTCACCCGCATTTAGTCGACCCCACTAACGTATTGTTTATTGCAGGTACAGTTGCTGAAATGGTGTCAAAGCCAAGACAAGCAGAGGGAGAAGAGAATCATTTTCTTCCTCCCCCTGTCGACCTGGACAAAATTCCCTTGGTTGATAAAGATCGATTGATAGCAGATACGATTTGCAGTTTTGACTTTTCTGATCTTCAGTCATGGCTCCGGGAGGTGTTCCTGAACCAGAGTGATGAAATTGGACTCTGGGAGTCCAATTTTCCCCTGTATCTCTTACCCCAGATTCATCATTTCCCAGAATTCTCCCTCAAATGCCAAGCCCATTGTGTCCCCAACCAGAAATCCATCGTTTCCTCGTCTGGAGACGTCCTCTTTTTCATCACCCCCGAAGATATTGACCAGATGATGCAAATACCCCGTGTTGAGTCTGCGTCCCCATTCAATTTAGAAATCCTCACTGAGTTATATCAAAAAATGACTTTCCCTCAGAGAGATCAGATATTTGAGTTGTTCCTCCCCACTTCTACTCCACTCCCTTCCACCAACCCCCCTTACCCTTCTTCCATGTTCTCCACCAAAGGAAATCAAATCATTTCTTCCCTATGTGCCCTGCTTGGTTACTATTCTGATCAATGGGTGGATGAGCCCATCCTGGGTTTTCAATCCATTTTCTCAAACGATGAATAGCCTACCACGCAGTTCGACTACAGCACCTTCTTGGCCAATAATATTCATGAACAATTCATGAATTTCGGCACAGAGGGGATGTTCAAATATTCTTCCATACTGGCGTACATGTTCGTTTACTTTCAAGCCGACAAATTCAGTTTCTCCATGCAAAAGATGGATGCCGGCGGAAGGCCCCAGCCAGTCACAACATGGACTTCTTTCCTGAAGCATAACTCTGCTAAATACGACTTCAAAGATTTCATTGATCAATTTTACCACCCAGTGGTAAGCATGCTGAGCGGCAGGCCTGAGCCACGAATAAATGAAGAGGTCCAGAGAATTCTACATCTCTTGGAAGATGCAAAGACAAGAGACTGGTACTTGTATCAGAATCATACTGAGATCCGATTTTACGGGTGCGAATTGACACCCTACAAGTTGCCAAAATATGTACCAGTAAGGATTTTTGCATTAGAATATATTAGGCGGATAATGAATTTCGATGATATTCACTTTGTTTCCCTGAAGAAGAAGCAACAATTGTAGATCAAGGGGTAGATTGGTTCTTTCATCTGCAATAGTTGAGGCGCAGGGGAGGAAGCAGACAGAATGTTAAAGGAGATTAAATTCTTTACAAGTTTCACCTGGCACTATGATCCATGTGGGATCATTTCTGAAATGAGAGTGAAAAATAAGAATCTCCCATATGCGCATGAGTCCAAGCCAGAGATCGAGAAATTTGCAAATCAAACAGTTTGGATGCCTAATACTTTGATGGATGTTGAACAACAAGTTGAAGTGGAACAACAGGTGCCCTCAACAAGTGTGCCACCCACTACCACACCCCAGGTCCCAAGGAGAATAGGCCCCGACAGGAGTCGTCTCCTCCTGTAACAGAGGTGTCATCAGAGGAGTTCAAGATGCACACCAAGAGGCCAAAGACAGTTTCAACGCCTAGCGTGACAATAGAACAAGAGGTCCCGACTACCACAGTAACTACCACAGGGGTCAAGCCAGTCACTCTACCTTTTGGTTCGAGCCAAATTAAAGCAATCACAACAGCAATATCGAAGAAGTCCACAGATTCTCCCCTGGATACTCCGTCAAGTAAAACTGGTCCCAAGTTGGGCATTTTTGAAAAGTATGATTTGATCAAAATGAAAAACCAGACCCTCACTAGCATCACTTATGCCCAGTTCTGGAAGCAGTCATCTACAGCTCAGCATAGGCTTCTGTCATCCTTTGACACTGAAAAGGGTAGGATGCATATGGCCTACCTCCAAGCACAGATACCAGAACCCAAGGTTATTTCAGATTACAAAAGGGCTACTTTCGAGTTCCAAGCAAAAGACGTGCATCCAACACATCAGATGGATCTGCACAAACAAACAGGGGAGATGGTTTTTCACACATTGGCCCATGCTTCATCTTCTGCAGCAAAGTTTCAGGTGTCTTTGAACAATGATCAGACACAACTCAAGCTGGAGAAAATATCATCTTTCGCGAAGGACAACAAAATTAAGACCTTGGAGGAGTTGGTCCTCAAAATTGGGTATGACCCTGCGAACGTCAAGGCTGCAGAAGAGATGATTAAAAAGAAAAATGATGACATCGCATCCTTAAGAAAATAGCTGAAACTCCCTCCCACAGAGGATTCACAGGCTAAGGAGATAGCAGAGAAGGAAGGTGAGAAGGATGAGATGTTAAAGTTAATCATGGAACAGAATGCTCAGCTAAAAGAGATGGAGGCCGAGATGGAGAGACTCCTAAAGGAGAAAGAACAGATGAAGCCAATGGAAGGCGTTCCATTGAGTGTTATCCCAATTGCAGGTTTGAGCACAACAATAGTGACGGCCATTCCATCTGCAACATCAGTGCCACTACCAGAAGGAACAAAAGACCTTGCCAAGTCCATGGAGAGGATGAACCTACAAGAATCAGAAATCAGGAGGCTTAACAAAGAAGTGGAGAACCTCCAAGAGCTCAAGACTTCTTTCCAGACAAGCCTATCCAAAGAAAAGTAGGTGAATGAGAAAATCAGGAAGGATTTACAGCAGCTCCAAAAGTAGACAATGGCAGGGAAGACTTTGGCTGAGGTCAAAGAGATTGTGTGGGAAGATATTTCCAAGTCCATAAATGAAATCTGGCCAATGGTTCAAATCATTTTTGAACAAAATGAGTTGCTCGAAAGGAGAAAACAGGTTGTGGAGAAAATCAGAATTGAGCTGGGAGACATGCCAGCACAAGAAAATGAAATCATCAGGTTCCTGAATTCCAAGACCAGAGAGGAACTTGAAGAACTAAAAATCGAGGACAGAATGGAGACTATACTTGAAGTAAAAAGATTCTTAACCAAGAGAAGTCTAATGCTCCATCTCAAGGAAAAGATTCAAGTCATGGATCAAGGAGTACATAAGTTCTTCAATAAGATAGATGCTCTCCAAAAGAAAGGCCTGCCTGGTCTGAAGGTCATTAATGACAAACTAATGACACTCCCTGACTACAAGAAGAGATTGGTTGAAGTGTCTAAGGACAATTCCAAGTTTGCAGGGATACAGTTAAGCATCACAGGCAAAACATTCATGGATGCCCTGCAGTTGGATATTAGTATCCAACATGAGATTAAACACATATTCATCATCAAGCCTACATTTGCTAAATATACAGACATGGATGAAGTGTATCGGAGATTACTTAAAGTCACAGTGCCAGGTCATCTTAGATGGGAAGAGCTGTGTGATCTACTAGATTATTAGATGAGTTGTCACATCCAGTCACCTATCCAGTCAGAAGAGGTTGCGAAAGCACCTCGCCAACGGCCTACCCCAGAAATTCTGCATGCAGTTGTACTGAGTCATCAAACAGTTTTTTGATTAGTTAAAGTAGTTAGACTAAAAATAGAATGAGCACGTCCTGATCAGTTATGACAGGAACATTTGTAATTTGAATTATAAATACTTCAACTCTTGAAGTATTGGGGGTTGTTGATTCCCACACCTTATTGCTATTAAACTATATTATTTTTGTGGAGATCCGCCATTAATACAGAAGAGGCATTTTACAGGATTCTTGCGTATGTTCACTGGTGATGTTGATTTTCTAAGTTAAATGTTTTTTCTTTCTCTGTAATCATTTTGTTTTCTGGAACTAATATTTATGAATAGCGTAAAGTTGCAGGATTTATCTCGGATACCCTGTTTCTGATTCTAAGGATTTTAATGTTTATCTTCTAATACCTTCAATTAAGAAATTCTTAACTGCTTGTTAGTTGAAGTTATTTTTCTCATCTTTTCTTCTGTCCATCATTTTAATTACTAAAGATCCAGTGAATGTATTATCTCGCCCTGTGAAGTTCTTTTTCGGCATTTCTGGTTGTATCTGTTATTTGATTAAATGTAGACCCCATAGCCCAATGGATGTGTAGACTGTCTCAACCAATTTATAAACCACTTTTACAACAAAACATACTCGTGCCTTTACCTAGCCCAATATCTAAATAAAAAACAAAGATAAATCATATAGAGAGATCCCTCTCTGAAGCTGGAAGGGCTAGATCCCAGCTTTAAAAGCGGTTGGATAAAGTTTCCTTTGTGGATTCCTTCTTTGTCAACCTCTGGGAAATTTATAGAGTGCTAACAGGTGGGATAAAGGTTGAAACCCCACAAACATGTCTGAATTCACCAAATGGTGGAATTGCAAATGAAAGGATAGAAGAGACTCTGATAAAAACAAACCAGTCAAGTTCTTATCCATCTTATGCATCAGCTAAGCCCAAGGAAGGAACAAAGATTCTTCTTTCACCCAGTAAGTCACCATTTGTTGAGAACTCAACACACCTTAAAATCCTTATGAAATTTTATCACTTTTTGGGTACTACTTGTTTTCCTCACTATATGAATCAAATTCACTTTCGGAAATGGTTTATATTTGTTTTGTTTTCATGACTCTTATCATCAAGTCAGGTTTGTTTGAACTTGTGAAACCTCATGTCTAAAATAACTTGACACCCGAATTAAGAATCGGCAGCTAACACTGCACCTAACACGCTTAGGTTCGACGTTGAAAAAATATTCAAGAAAGTAATGGAACCACACAGTTACAATAGTCACCGAGCTCCGACCCCCATCGACATCGGCAAAAGGTGGAGTTGGTTTGCGTAATCTAGTCGCACGAAGTTTCAATAGATAGTTGATCCCCTTCAGCATCGAAAAAATACGGGAGGAATAGACATTTATGGACTCAAAGAAATTACCGATAGTCAATGACCGATGCACTTTATCGAGATCGAGGAAATCTAGAAAAGTTAAAACAATCGTTTTTGTCCATGACAAGCATATCACCGATCGTCAATCCCCGACGTATTTTTGGCATCGGGACTTTGTCGAGAGAGGTGATCTGACAACACTTGGGTAGGTTTATCGCCGATCATCGATCCTTGATGTTTCTTAGCGTCGAAAAGATAGGTATGGGTTTTAGAATGTATATCTTAAAGAAAGTCCTGATTCCGATTAACACGAGAAAATGAAGTCATCGGTACTGAATGCCACGTGTCCTTACCATGTAATGGGGTCGTACGACCTAGTTTCGTCCCAATCTATTTTTAGGTTCCCTCCATCTTAGTCACGCCTCCTAGGAAACTTTTCCACATCAGCTCTGTATGACAAGATCGATCAGCGTCGGATATTTTGCAGGAAGATATCAACGAAATCATTTGAAGCACAATCCTGACCCTCGATTCACCAACTAAACTAGCGAAATGATGAAATGTTTGTGGCATAAGATACAATCAGATTTGGACATTTAATAGAACAATTAATGCTTGATCTCGCATTTTTTGTTACCTCATGCACTGATTACACAACAACAATTTGAAATCGGTGATAGACCACATTACCACCCATGCCTGTGTCGCCAACCCACAATGAATTAAGTTTAAACATCTTTGAACATCTTGTGCCAGATTTAATGAAATTACACTCATAAACCGAATTGAATGGTTGATGCAACAAGGTAAGTTCATTTATGTTTAAATCTCTAGAACTATTTTGAACAAATTCATTTTGCACACAAGTTAAATTCCAGATCATCTGAAGGAAAAAAGAGAATGTCTTGAGACTGTATTGACCCTCTAATTATCAAAACCAGTTTTAACAAGTTGCAGAGGTATGTATTCAAGTTTTTCAATTCGTTGGTCGTAATATATGCATCTGGTTTTCTTGCACAATCTCTAAACTATGTTCTAGTTATAGGTAAGATGTCACCAAAAAATCCAACCACCAGATGCTCACTAAGGGCACCCAAACTAAAAGAAGTTGAAACAAGTGAAGGTTCCTCTCCAGAGACCGTGAGGCAATTGGAGTATGCTCCCAGGGCAGAGCCTGTCATTAAAACATCAAGAAAGAAATATTTTAGCCAGCCTCCAGCCTTCAGTGATACATAAGCTCCCAGTCCATGTCTACGTCAACATACTATGGGAAAACAAGTACAAGAAATATTACACATTCATCTACGATGAATTCATCGCCCGTATTCATTTTAATATTTTCAAGAAGGAATGCCCAAGATTATCTATAGCAACCAATAAAATGGTAGCAAAGGTAGGCCATTGGTATTTATATGAACGATCAACCTACATCAGGGTGTTCAGGCCCACCAAAGAACAACATCTTCTACCTTCTCATGTCCCAAACAGGCTCGTTGTGGGAGAAATTTTCTATCAAACTATCATGTGGGGCTACAATGCCACATTAGTCTACAACAAGAAGCGATATTTCATACCCTACGGTTTCCATGTGGGGTTCTATCTGGTGAAGGATACTGCTCAAGCCAAACAAGAAGGGATTATCCAACTGGAATTCAGGCTCCCAACAGGCTGATTCCGCAAGCACGACCCTAAAGCCTTGGTCCTCCAACATGCATGGAAGGTGTCATCTTGTTGTTTGTATGCTCATGATAAGTTTGAGATGAAATCTTCACAGAGTGCACCCAAGACTGGGATGCGGTGGTACAGAGAATGGCCAATCCAAACATGACCAGGTTCAATTCCATGAGCATGGATGAACAGGTATAAATAATAGAGCAGTCAGCTCAAGAGGCCCTCAGATCCAGGGAAGAAATCAGAGTGGCAGAGACAACAAAGGCACAGAGAAGGGGATTACTCTTGCTAGAAGGGGCATAGAGAATCATTGATCAATTGCAAAATGACCCTGATTTGATAGAAATGGAAAGTATTCCTGTTGATAACCCAATCGAAATCTGAAGGGAACCAAGTGGCCTAGAGTCGATGTGACTTGAAGAAATCATCGGGTCAGAAAAACCTTAGGTTCCACCACCACAGATCGGATCACCAGGGGAAATTTTGACCTAGCCTGAGATAGCGAGGACATCAGGGAGACCAAGTGTACCAAATCCCTTATTCTATTTGATAACCATCTATGATTATTAGGAGAGTTCATAGGTGTCCCTAGTCACTCCAGTGAAAATTATAGAGGAAAAAGAACACGAGAGAGAATCCACCCCAGGTCCCGATGCTCCAATTCAGAGTCATACACAGAGTGAGCATGAGGTAGAAAGTTCCTTGGGCACTGAGTCACTCGACATACTAGGAACCCCAATGGACATCTCAAGGGATGAGCTAGGATCAGGTGAACAAGAACAAGAAATTCCATAACAAGAAATCGACATTTCAATAGTTGATTACCAAGTAAGTATCGAGCCTACCCTTGATTCCTCGGCTTTGGCCAATACCTTACCACTCAATGAGAAACAACCATAGATCAATCCATCAGGACATACAAAATAGGTTCAGGAATCCATCCTTGAACATATATACATAGTCGGGAGCCTAGGAAATACTCTTACTTGGGGAGAAAAACAAATTCCTGAACCTGTTGATGAGCTCATCAATATACAAGAAATTGCCTAAGCCGAAAGAGGCTTACATTGGACAATTCGATCCTTATCACCACAGAGGAAAAATTGATCATCATAGAGCATGCCAAGACATCTGATCTTATCGGCGCAGGGATGGAGATCACATATGCCACCCTGGATAGAGTGAGGAAAGATGAAGAGGAACTGGTCACTGTGCTAAAGGAGTTGGAACATCTAAGCCATTTGGTGAAATACTATCAGAACTTCACACAGGCCACGGTTTTTTTGAGAAGTGAGTTCCATGATTCCTATAGAAATTCATGAGTGAATGGAACCTTTTCACTGCAGGGACAGCCAACTTCCAAGAAGACACCCTTATGGCACTAGTGACTTGCAAAGACGTGGAAATATGGTACGAGAAGGCCCACCAAGTAGTGGAAATAATTGACTACATCAGCGCAGTTCAAAGGATCGAGATGCTGAAGAGAACGACATTTGGGTGTTGAGGGATAGAAGCATAGATCAGATAAGGAAAGCGGTCGAATACTGGGTGAAAATGGACCAAGAACCTCAGCGAGAGATTCAAGAGAAATGGGTCGATTGAGAAATAAGTTGGGTCAAGATTAATTGGGAGATGAAAGACATCGGTCTCCCAGAATTCAGCTCACCCGAGGACTTTGTCGACTTGCATGACATAGTCAAACAACATGTAGCACAAGACTCAACATGGACTATAGAAATAGCAAAGGTGGAAAACATGGCGCCATGTCAAGTACATCATTTCATGGAGCACCCGATCAAGGCTCAAACAATATTACAACAGTTAAGTGTTAAAATAGTCAAGTATTGAGCATGGGCAATAGAAGTAAAGGATATCCTTTCAACCCCGATGGACCAACATATATTCTCGTATGCCAACACATGCGAGGAACTCTTTTTCAAATTGTCGGAGTATGAGAAGATTCATCCACTTCAGTGAAACCATTTGATGACTCTTAGAAGATAGAGAGATGGAAGTGCCATGTGGTGATTTTTTGTTTTACTTAGCTTTCACTTTTGATAGTTATTTTTAGTTAATGATTTGTTATAAATAAGAGGATCGAACTTTTATAAAGGGTCGATGGTTTTGGAAAAGACCCTCATTTTTGGAATTGTAAAGAACTATTTCAGAACTAACTTAATTGAGAAGTCATGTTTAGAACTGGAGACAAACTTTTGTTTTGCATCAAAGGTGTGTGTGATTGGATCTGAGGAGGAATTACTTCCATCTTTATTTCATGAATGGATGTTGTAATGAGTAAGAGTTTTTGAATATATTGATAAGTTAGTTGATTCAATATTTTTGTAGTTCTTGTCTCTAATGATGGAAAGCAAATCGTTGTGTTAATGTGTGATTAATGGTTAGAACTAAGGAAACTATTTTTATTGCCATCATTTTATTGCATGTATGTTTTCTTTTGATAATTGTATCTCAGTCAATAATTGAGATACCAGCGAGTTAATGTATTAGTACTAGACTTGTCATAGGTGTGAAAATATTTGTCTCCATGCATGAGCACAAGGGTTATCCCAAGCTCAACCTTCTTCAGTAGTTAATATTTCCCCTTTTACCAGCTGGTTTATACGAGCACACATCTTTTTATCAGACCCATCTAATAAAAGAAAATACAAAAAGAGAACGTTTAAACTGAAGGAGGAACTTTCATAAGAAGATATCATGCCAATCACTATGTAAAGCCCATTGATTATCTAGTTGGATCGACAGATATGGAGAACCATTCCACTATCAAATGTTGCATATTATAATTGGGCCTCAGTGGCTGATTTGGTTCCTTCTGTTGATTTAAAGGGATTTAGGACCCCTCAACAAAATTGGTGCTAGAAGGAGGGCCTGAATGAATGAATGGCTAACAACATTTCTGACATAATATTTCCCACAACCTATAGATTCAAAACAACCCACATGAATGGCTAGTCATTCTCAAGACATCCCACATACACTGAGTATTCCTTAAATGAGTAATTCACCCCATCAAGAGGAAGAACATGTATTCCCTGAAATACCTTATGCTCTTCCCCATGAGGAGTTGAACCAGTTTAGGAGAATCATAAGAGCTTACGCTCGACAAATTGGAGCACTACCCTTAGCTTCATTACTCCCTCGTAGAAAACAAGTAGGCAGACCAGTGGTCGACACCCCCGACTAGTTTTTTGTTCACACAGTAGAAGACCTGAGATATTTCTTCCTCACTGAGATCGAACATCCCCTCAATCTAATCCCTAAAACACCAGCTGGTAACTTCTTTGAGCCCGACGATTTTGAATCGGACGAGGAAGGGTTTAACTCGGATCGCTCAGCTTCGAAGTCATACGACATGGAGGATAAAAATGAATAAAGGGGAAACCCACCTCAGAATAATCAACCTTGGTTTGCTAGATATGCTCTGGAAATCCACAGATGAGTACATAACCTTCCCCAACATCCAGAAAATTTATTCCCTAAATTTGACCCTGAAACCTCTGGATTGCCTAAAGACCATATCAAAAAGTTCATACTAGTTATTAGACTGATGAATCTCCAACATGAAGACATAGTACGCAGGATTTTCCCCTATACCTTTGAGAATTCATCCTCTACGTGATATTTTAACTTTCTTGTAGGATCCATAACTAGTTGGACAAAGTTTCAAAAGGATTTTTTAGAAAAATTTGCAGAAGAAACTACTACAGGAGCTTTGATGGCTGAGTTGTTCGCCGCCACCATGATTTCAAAAGAGAAGGTTAAAGACTTGAATCAATGATTCACCACTATCATGAACAAATTCCAACCCAAATATAAACCCACTCGGGAGTTTCAAATTGAAGTATATGCTAATGCTCCCCCTTCTTCTATTTCCATGTTTGTAAAAAGGGCTGCCAAAACAACGCTAGCTGAGAATTTCGAGGAAGCCAAAACAATCGAATTCCAAATGAAGTGATGTAAAGAGGGCTAGGTCTCATTAGTTAAGAAGGAAGCTCAACCTTTACACAAGAGAGGAGTCTTGTTGACTAGACCCCCAGGGAAACAAGCAGAACAAGGGCCCGAAAAAGGAAGTGGAGACATAAAGGACCTACAACAAATGGTAAAAGTTTTCAAATGAAATGATAGACATGGAAAGAAGTGCAGGGAAAGGAAACCAAGGCCAAAGGCCCTATAAACCATTTTTAAAAAGAAATGCATCGTTCAAAGGAATTGAACCTCCCCTAGCCAACTTAAACATCAAACTGGGAAATGTAGCATCTGAATCTTTATGTACCTATCACCAAGAGAAAATTTTTGAAAGATATTGTCCACAATGAGTGCATGCCATGAATTTGATGTCCAATCGGTTCCTAGATGAAGTTTCCCTTACCGAACAATCAAGTGGCTCAGTGACTAATATTGTTGATCAAGAAGAAGTTGACCCACTAGAATAAACAACCATGTTGTTTTGGGACTCAGACCTACCAATGCCTTCTGATGATCTATTTGAGGTTCAAGAACCACCCGTTGAGGTATTGGCTATGCAAACACAAAGTAGGGGTTATCCAGCCTCAAACTACCTTACCATTGCCCAAAATTTGAGAGGAAGACAAACATCTGATCACCCAAAAATACATTTTGTCTCCCAAAGAAATCCTATAAATATCAATACACGAGAAACACCCAAGCTAGACTACAACATAGTAGAAGATATAAAAAACATGAAGGCAAATATATTGGTCATGGACATATGTAGAATTCCATAGCAAAAAAACTTCATGTTACAAGCCTTGAAGACAGTAGAAGCTCCTATAAAAAACACTGATCAAGGGGAAAATCCATCCCCTATGGATCTAATAAATAAACCAACTATAAACGCGTGTTCTAAAGATAAAAAAGGAAAGCCTTTTGTCCCACCGTTCCTCTTGACATTTGAAGTCTTCAATAGAAACCTCCATAATTTTTTATTTGACTCAGCGGCATCCTCTAATGTTATGCCATTATCTATCTGCAATAAATTAAACACAGTCCCTCTCAAAAGTGATAAACATGTGATACAACTGGACAGAACCCAGGTGAAATTTATGGGAGAACTCAAAGATGTCATGATCAGAATGGCAACACACCTGAAATTTGTTCAAGTAATTGACATAATTCTAGTAGATATACCAGAGGCCTATGGACTACTACTTAGTCAAGATTAGTCTGAGAAGTTGAATGGATACTTTAGCACAAATCGAGCTCACCTTGGTTGATATTAAAGGGACAGATGAACATGATCATGATCGATAAGGAAAGGTATCTCAAACATATTGTCATTGATTTAGAAGCCCATAACGAACCCTCTTTGACAGATTTCCCCGTGCTAGGAAACTACTCCTGCAACTCTGATTTCATTAATTTCTCCCCTCTCTCATATGATGTTCCTTGTACTCAAAACTCCGAAATGAATTTTCAAGAAAATGTACTGATGGCGGCGGAAGAAACCCTCTTCTATCAAGAAACTCGGTTGGAAACCATGGAGAAAATAGGTGGAAAGGAAGAAGTCAGTAAGCATGGAAAATTTGATGATCCTCACTCGCAAGTACGTACCTTGTACTTTGATGTGTCTAAATCGCAAGAAGGGTCAATATCGAGGTGCATCCTCATTGATCCGAAGGGGAAACAAAATTTCTTGTCCTACAGACTAGAATTTGATTGCACTAATAACACATCCGATTATGAATCTTTGGTGCAAGGGCTAAAGAAATCCATATACTTAAACATTAAATAACTAAAGGTTTTCAGAGACTCTAAAATCATCGTTAGGGAAGGAATACTATGCATTGCAACTCTCCCCACCTACGGAATTATCAACAAGAAGTGCACAGGTTAATAGAACATTTTGAATCCTTCAACATTACAATGATCCCCAGAACAAAGAATTCTCTTGCTAATTCTCTGGCCATTATCGCCTCGAGGATATCCCCTTTAGAAGACTACAAAGCCTCCCGGTTCACTGTGGAGCTACTCTACAAATCATTAGTGCCCAATAATATTTCTAATTGGAAGGTCTTTGAAGGAGATGAACATATCATAAACTTCTTAACCAATCAAGAAAATTTTAAAGACCTGGCCATTGATGATGAAACATTCCAAGAGAAACTAGTAGAAACCAAACCCCGTGAAAAAAAAGGGGAAACAGATCACTCAACTGACAAACTAAGGTTTCACACGATACGAGATGGGTAGCCAACTTGGAGAACCTCTTTGATTTGAGGGAAATATTTAAAGGATCAACAAACACAAAGATAGGGAGTTCATGTCCCATGTACGAGACTGTAAACCTAGGAACCCTGGAAAACCGTAAAACTATAAATCTAGGCAAGACAGTGTCTAAAGAATAAAGGAAGGCCTATCTCAAACTTTTCAGAAAATATCAAGATGGTTTTGCATGGTCCTACCGAGATATGAAAATTTATGATACTCACATTATCCAACACACAATATCATTAAAACCCAGAGTAAAACCCTTCCAACAGAAGCTCTAGAAGTACCACCCATCCCTGGAGCCTCTCATGTATCAGGAGTTGAAGAAATTATTATATGCTAAAATTGTCTTTTAGTTTATACACTCTACCTAGGTATCAAATTTGGTTCATGTTAGGAAAAAGTATGGGCAGATCCACCTGTGTGTGGATTTCAGAAACATCAATAGAGCATCCAAAAAAGACAACTACCCAGTCCCACCGATGGAGAAACTCTTGTAGACTGTGTCTGGTTCTGAGGTTTTTTCCCTGCTGGACGGTTTTTCAGGTTAAAACCAAGTTCTAGTTTCAGAGGAAGACCGATTGAAAACTACCTTCTGAACCAAGTGGAGAACCTTTGCTTATAAATGCATGTCCTTTGGGTTAATCAATGCAGGGGCAACCTTCCAAAAGGCCATGGATGTAGCATTTCAGGGACTAATCAACAAATGTGTAGTAGTTTATTTGGACGATGTGACTATGTATTCAAAGAATAACGAAGATCACATCCAACACCTAACCCAGATTTTCGAAAGGTGTAGGAAATACGATATATCTTTAAACCATAATAAAACTATCTTTGGTGTCGAAGAAGGGAAACTACTAGGCCATATTATATCTCAAGCATGAATTCGCATAGACCCATAATGAATTAGGTAAATATCTCAACTTCCCTTACCCCACAACAAAAAGGCTATGCAATCTTTCTTTGGGAAAATCAATTTTGTGAGGAAGTTCACCCCCGATTTCATTGAAGCTATCAAACCCTTACAAAAAATTATCCACAAAGATGTTGAATTTAAGTGGGATGACGAATGAAATGGTTCTTTCAGGAATATTAAGACTGTAATATCTCAAGCTCCAGTGTTGCGAAGTCCTGAATTTAGAAGAAATGTTTTCCTCTATACTTTTTCCTCTGACCAATCGTTAGTGGCAATATAACTCAGAAGGATGATGACAAAAATTAGGCCTCAGTCTCCTTTATGAGCACTAATATCCAAGGGATCGAACTAAATTACCCTGCTATAGAAAAGTAGGCATATACAGTGTACAAGGAAGTAAAACATTTCAGATCTTACATCCTAAAAAACCACACAAAATTCATTGTGTCTCATCCTGTAGTCCAATCCCTATTCACTCAGCGGGAGATGCGGGGAAGAAGAGGAAACTGGATGGCAGACCAGCGGTGGTCCAAGAATTTGATCTAGATATAAAAGTTGCCAAACTGGTTAAAAGACAAGGATTGTGTAAATTGGTCATTGAATCTTGGGACCAAGTAAATGAAGACCCCAAGTGGGAGAATGAATTGGCGTTATGGTGCAGTGAAGCTTTATATGTTCCCCCAGGGTAGGAGTCTTGGTATGGGAAACTAATGTATCTCCTACATCATGGGACTTTCCCAGAAAACCTAAACACTAAGGAAAGGAGAGCTCTCAAACTAAAATCAACACAATATCACCTCATAAATTCAGTGCTCTTCTGCATTAATTATGATGGGTTACTTTTAAGATGTCTCGAACGTGAAGAAGAAGACAAGGTTCTGAAGAAGCTCCATGATGGTCCTATAGGTGGACACTTTGCAGGGAATACTACCACTCACAAGATACTAAGAGTTGACTATTATTGGCCTACTTCGTTTAGAGACACTCACACATACGCTAGGAGCTATAAAAAATTTCAAATGAGCACAGGGAGGGAAAATAGAGAAGATATCCCACTCCAACCTGTGGTCATCTCCAGACCATTCAAGCAATGGGAGTTATATTTCATAGGATAAATTATACCGAGTTCTTCAAAACAACATAAATGCATATTCACTGCCAAGGACTATTTCATGAAATGGGCAGAGGTCGTCCCTCTGACTCGTGTAAACGAAAAGGTGGCAATCCAATTCATAGAACAATAGTAGATCACAAGGTTTGGTATGCCTTTTGTTCTTGTTTTTGATAATTTTGCTTACTTTCCTTCCACCCTACTAACATATTTTTCTCTAGACAAAGGAGTCATAATCAGATACTCTGCGAACTACTATCCACGGGGAAATGGAGTGGTAGAATCAACCAATAAGAACCTAGTGAGGATATTAAAGAAAACAGTTGCAAACAACCAGATGAATTGGCATAGTTCACTTTTGTGAAAATTCCAAGTCCTATAAAATTGCCTACTTGGTCTGTCTTTGACCAAGCAAAGGCTCTAAGTTTTCACTGTCTTTGTTTTAGTTTTCTGTTTTTTTATAACAACCAACAGTTCATGAACTTTCAAGCTGATTGTTATGGTTATATTTTCGATTTGGGTGCTCTAGCATGTCATTTTTTCCATAGGAAATTAGTACATGCAACTCAAATAAATATAACACACCTAATACATCATTTAATTGCTGATAATGAACAGATCTAAGAACTAATAGCATGCATTTGTAGACACAGTATTTTTGGTCAACATGACCCTAGACAAAACCCCCCCGGGGAAAACCAGTTTGAGATCTAAATGTATATATGAGGAAAAGAAAGTAAGGGTTAAAGTAAACACAGTAAATTATGGAACCTGATACAATAGAAACTCCAACTGAGTTGATACACAAGCTCTATCAGGTAGATGTGCCCCTGGATGGTGCACCCCTCATGCAAACTGCCAGAACCACTGAAACTGCTCCATAAATCATCTTTGATGCCAGAACTGAAAACCCCTCCGTAGGAATGAAGCTCCAGCTGATGTCCTCACTCTACAACTGACCTCACTCAAATATGATGGCTAGATATCCTACCAGGAAGGAATAATTCTTCCAAACTCATGCACCCCTCTCAACTGTAGAATAGCTCCAGTAAAATAATGAAGCAAGCTGCTCCAAGCTTCCCACAGGGAAAGCCAGCGACCTCCTCCAAGGAACCTCATGCAACTGATCTCATCTCCATAGCTTGAGTTCTCCTCTCCCAACAAGAAAAACTCTCCATGACCAATGCGCCCTCCTTAGACCCTTTGCGCCCTCTTAGTGCAAGAATAGGAAACCTAGGAATGAATGGTGGAGATTCAATCTGATCAAGGGTTGAGATCTCCCCATGCATCCTAAATCATAAACCCACTTTTGGGTTAAGTTTCCTAAGTCCACTTATGTCTCCAAAATCACCCCAAAGTGATTTAATACTCACTTTATCCAAAAGTGACCAAATTTCACTTTAACCAAATTCAAAGTGAAAATAGAGAAAAGTACTAGGTACAAAGTGTCATGTCCTTCCGTCATGTGCTAAGGAGGTCAAAATCACATGGGGAACACCTCCCAAGTTACAAATCTCAACACTCCCTCTTACCGAGGAAGGTGTTCCTCACCAAGCCCACATTGTCTCTAAAGAAGACATGCTTTCCCTATGGCAGGGCCTTGGTGAGAATATCTGCTACCTACTCATCTGTAGATATATACTGCAATTGAACTGCCCCTCTCTGAACCCAATCACAGATGAAGTGGTATCTGATCTCAATATGCTTCGACCGGTCATGAAACACTGGATTCTCAGAGAGTTTTATGCAACTCTGATTATCATAGTGAATGACAGTGGGAGACATCTCCTGAATGAATAAACCAACCAGCATCTTGCGAAGCTAAATGGCCTCACAACTGGCCTGACTATCTTCCATGTACTATGCCTCGGCCGAACTCAAAGTAACTGACTTTTGCTTCCGGCTGAACTAGGAAACAAGTCCTGACCCCAAACTGAAGCAGCACCATGAGGTGCTTTTCCTGTCAGTAGCGCATCCTGCCTAGTCTGAATCTGTGTAACCAACTGAACTGACTCCATATCCCCTGACATAGTCTAGGCCAAAGTCCACTGTCCCAACAACATATCTCAAGATGTGTTTTGTCCCAACCATGTGAACACTCCTCGGCTCGATCATGTATTGGCTGAGTGTGTTCACGGAAAAACATATATCTGGTCTGGTGTTAACCAGATACATAAGTGAACCAATCAACTGCCTCTATGCTGTGGAATCCACTAGATGGCTATCTAAAGCACTAAGCTTCTTCCAGTTTGTGATCATAGGTGTAGACATAGGTCTGCAGTCCTCCATCTGAAATATGCTCAGAATATCTGCTGCATAATTCCCCTGCCCGAGAAATATGTGACCCTCCTCCTGCCATACCTCCATACCCAGAAAGTAGTGCATCAATCCAATATCACTCATCTCAAACTCTAATGCAAGTCCCATCTTGTACTCAGCTATGAGATCCTCAGCTCCAGTAATGAATAGATCATCCACATACAAAATGAGAATGAGTGTGTCCTCACCTCTAATGATGAAATAGATTTTTGGATCAGCATCACTCTTCTTGAAGCCCATCTGAAGAAAATAAGTATCAATCCATGAATACCAAGCGCGGGGAGCTTGCTTTAGTCCATAAAGTTCCCTTCTCAGAAGGCACAAGTGAGTCTCCCAGTCACTCACCTCAAAACCCTGTGGCTGCTCTATGTACACCTCCTCCTCAATAAAGCCATTCAGAAATGTGGTTTTCACATCCATCTGATGAATGCACCAACCAAACTCTGCTGTTATGGCAATGATAGTCCTGATAGAAGTGTATCTCGCAACTGGTGCGAAAGTCTCATCATAGTCGACTCCCTCAATCTGTGAGAATCCTCGTGCCAAAAAAAGAGCCTTGTGTTTCTCCACACTACCATCTGCAGCAATCTTGGTCTTGTACAACCACCTAGAAGTCACAACTGACTTCCCCACTGGCCTCGGAACCACATCCCAGACATCATTGCACACAATGGAATCATACTCCTCGACCATGGCCTCTCTCTAGACCTGATGATCCTCTGCCTGTGCAAAAGTCTGTGGCTCAATATCCTTGATAGTCGTCACAAGTGCTAAGTATGCTCCCAATCTGACTGGTGGCCTCCTCTATCTAATATGACTCTTGGGTTCCCCTACATTCTCTATGGCCTCCTTCAGGGTCTCCTTAAACCATCTAGGTCTCCTCTTCCTTGAAGTGGTCAATGGAGAAGTAAGGTCTCTCTGCCCAAGAGTAATGGCCTCAGGACTCGCCTCAACACTCTACGATCCTGAAGTCTGACCTCCCTCTGAAGTCTGTGCCCCATATGACTGAACATGCTCTGACTATGACCCTGAAGTTGTGCATGGTGACCCTGTCATCCCTAATACTGGTGTACCTGACCACTGAGGTTGTGCTCCCTCTAAGACTGCAACTGGCAACTCTGCATCATCCTCAATTCCTCGGCTCGACTAAAGAGATCTCACAAAAGCCTTATCCTCCTCAAATCTAACATATCTGCTCATCACCACTTTCCTAAGTGGCAGAATGTAGATATGATAGGCTTTCGACACCTCTGAGTATCCAACTAGAATCCCCTGCTCGGTTGTGGGGTCTAGCTTTGTCCTTCTCTCCGAGGGAACATGAGAGAAAGTCGAACATCCAAAGATCCTGATATGCTCGACATCGGGCCTCCTATTAGTGAAGGCCTCCTCAGGAGTCATCTTCCCCAAGATCCTATGGGGTCTCCTGTTCTACAGATAAAATGCAATAGCACATGCCTCTGCCCACAAATACAAAGGCAAACTCTAATCATGCAGCATGGCTCTCGTTGCACCGATAATGGCCTGGTTCTTCCTCTCAGCAACCCCGTTCTACTGGGGTTTGTAAGGTACAGTCATCTATCTCCTAATGCCATGCTATGCACAAAAGTCTACAAATTGTCTCGAGGAATACTCTCCCCCATTATCCGACCACAAGACTTTGATCCTCTTTCCCGACTGGTTCTCCACAAGATCCCTTAACTCTTGGAACCATGTGAAGACCTCACTCTTGGCCTTTAGGAAATAGATCCAATTCTTCCTCGAGTAGTCATCAATAAATGTGAGATAATACTCACAACCAATAAAGTACTTCCAAGACATGGGCCCACACACATCCATGTGTACTAAATCCAGTATCCCAGCTGACCTGCTGTCACTGTTGGGGAATGATGCCTTGGCAAACTTGCCAAGCGCACACCCTCTGCAAACATCCTGATGCTCTATGCTGATCTATGGCACTCCGATCACAACCTCTCTCAGTCCTCCAAGATCCCCATGATGTAGGTGGGCCATCCTACGATGCCATAACTCACACAACTGTTCGTTGTTGTCACTACTAGCCACCAATGCAAGAAGTGGCTAAAAAAGTAATTTATACAGATCTCCCTCTCTCACTCCAATCACCTATCCTGAGTCTATAGAAGACCCTTGAGGATATATCAGTACCTCGATGCCTCTAAATGAAACCTCAAAACCTCTGTCCTGGAGGGTGGAAACTGAAATCAAGTTCTTCTTCATCCCAGGGATGAAAAGAACATCAGTAAACGATATAGGTGGCAAGTTCTCTCTCCTGAAAGAAACTGTGCCAATCCCAACAACTATGACTACTCTGTTATCTCTAAGAGAGATATCTATCCTGACCTCAGTGCCTCTGAGATTAGAAAAATTCTCTCAAATACCAGTCATGTGGCTCGATGCCCCGCTATCAATATACCAGATATGTGGTGAATACTCAATCGAACTGCAGCATACATGAAAAGAACATTCTTTCTGAAACTGATTCTGAAATTCTGTCTCCTCTGTTGTAGCCATTGTACCACCCTTCTTCTTCTTCCTGTTTGGACACTGTCCAGCATAGTGCCCGAACTTCTTACAAACAAAGCACTTCACTTTGCTCATATCTCTACCCTGACCACTGCCCTGACCACTGCTTCTCTCTACTCCTCCACTCCTTTGTGGCAGGCCCCCAGTCTTGGGACCTTGCCAACCACCTCGATCGGCCTTCTTCTTGCCCTTTTCCCAAAGAGCAAGATCATCCTCACCCTGACCAGTCTGCTGCTACTGTTGTTGCCTCTGTCTAGAAGCCTCTTATGCTAATCTGATATCCTCATGGACGAAGTCATCCCACATCCTCTCCCATGTAGGTAAGGCCTCTCTGGAAACTATGCCACGTACAAATGGACCCCACGGTTTGGTGAAGCTATTCAAAGATTGCCTCACCAAAGAATTGGGTTCAACAACCTCGCCGACGGCTCCAAGCTCGTCTCTGATTTGAGTGAATCTACCAAGGAATGAAGTCACTGACTCATCCTTGAGCATGCGAATGCCCCTGAGTCGATCATGAAGAACCATCTTCCGGTTCTCATTTGAGCTCTCATATAGCTTGCATAAAGATGCCCACATCTCATATGCATG
>ML808080.1:152922-168519 GCA_009831015.1 Picea engelmannii
CACTTAGTTCCTTTCTGTCTAAGCAGGAGCCTTGGGCCTTACTTCTGTTTTAACACACTTGTGAGGTTGAGGTCTACAGAGAACAGGGCAATCTGATTCCTTTCTTTCTGAGCAGGGATCTCTAACCCAGTTTCTGACTAACATGGGAAAGTCTACAGTGAATAGGATGTTTTCGGTTCTTTTCCTTTCTGAGTAGGAACCCTTAATCCAATCCCTGGCTAACACACTTGCAGAGGTAAAGAAACCTACAGAAGACAAGGTGTTGTAGTCCCTTTCTGTCTGAGAAAGAACACTTTAACCAAATCTCTGGCTAGCACACTTGCAGGGGTAAAGGAAATCTACAGAAGACAAGGTGTTGTAGTCCCTTTCTGTCTGAGCAGGGACACTTTAACCAAATCTCTGCTAGCACACTTGCAGCATTAAACGAATTCTACAGAGGGTATGATGTCTCGATCCCCTTCTGTCTGAGCAGGGACCTTTAACCAATTCTCTGCTAGTCTCACAAGATCATCCCACAAGATTGCTGATAAAAAGAATTACAAATTTCATTCAATAACTAAGACAGAGTCAATAGTGTTTTAGCAAAGCAGAATCCATTAAAATAGTGTTTCAGCAAACAATAGTCAAACAAAATATAAACAAAAATTAAACAAGCACACTTCTAACTAAGGGGTGAATCTTGTGAAGAAGGTGCGTCCTCCCTTCTCACAAGATTCCCCTGAACGAAAAGCTACAGGAGGATACTCAAAGCAGTCTTATATTCATCTGTTGAAATATCACATTACAAATTGGAGGTACAGAACGCGTCCCGCTTCTCTGAAGTTCTTCAATACATCAAAACTTGGATTCTTCGAATGGTGATTTCCCCTAAATTTAAAGGGGAAATCCCCTCGATGCAATCATTACAAAGCATATCTGAATCCTACACTGAATCGGATCTTCTTTCTAAATCAGCATAGGATGTCCTATTCTCACGCAACCGAATGCTAATACAGGAGCTAAACGAGGTATTGTTGTTACGGCCGGTGTAACAGCTCCTTCTCATAGTTGCTGATGTTGTTTCAGCATCGCAATTCATGGGTTGTTTCAGCCACGTGAATTGCGCTCTTGACTGTGTCGGCCTTGACTGCTAGCGGTTCGTGTTTCATCATCGTGGCGGTCTCCTCTGTGTTTCAGCATCTGCACTTCTGAACTGAGTGACAGTTCCGTGTTTCAGCATCTGCATCCTCGATGTAGCAGCTCCGTGTTTCAGCATATGCGACCTCAGACTATGTAGCAGTTCTGTGTTTCAGCATATGCGACCTCGGACTGTGTAGCAGCTCTGTGTTTCAGCATCAGTTCAACAGCGACTTTGGACAGTTCTGTGTTTCAGCACCGGCCTTGAATACTATTCTGCAAATATGGACACTTATGCACTTCTAATCAATGGTTAAGTACGAGAGTGATGTAAAATATCATGCAAAACAAATTAAACGTGTAGTGATGAGAAAGGACGTTGTATACCTTGGAATGATTAGATGAAATGATAGTATAAGTCTAAATACAGGTGATCCAGGGTATAATAATGGCAAAAAGTATGGGCAAAAAGGTACAATATGTGGTCCTAATAGAGTGGTAGGAGATTTCATTAACAAGGTATCATCCAAAAACTAGTTGTGAGAGGTAGCAAGTTGTAGGTCGTGTAGAGGTAGACATTGGAGAGATCCATCCTCTATAGAAGCTTTGATATATCACCCCAATCCTTCTTCCATAATGACAAAGAGAAAGGGGGAAAGAGGGTCCCCTTGATGAATGCCTCTGGAGGGTGAGAAGGGTTGAGAGGGTACTCCATTGACCAGAATAGGTAAGAAGGAAAAGGAAGTGGTATTTGAAATCCAACAAATTCAATCTTGGCTGAAGCCAAACATAGAAAGAAGGGAGCGCATATAATTCCAACTAAGACAATCAAAATATTTGGAGAGATCTAACCCGATGAGCATACCTGGAGTGCGAGTAGTTTTGATCGAGTGTATCACTTCGTGAACTAATATGACACTATCCAAAATTTGATGCCCCTCTACATATATTGAATTCTCTTTGGAGATGATGAAGGGGAGAATGGGTTTGAGTTGGAGGGCTATGAATTTAGTAATGATTTTGTAGATGACATTGCATAGTGCAATGGGTTGGGATTGCTTCGAGTGAGTGACTCGTTATTCCTTTGGAATGAGAGTGAGGAAGGTTGCATTGAGAGCATAGGGAACTTGTCCCGACTTTCTATATTCCTCCACAAGTTTCCAGACCTCTTCTCTTATCATCGACCAACATAAATGAAATAAGTTGATTGTGAATTCATCTAGTCCTAGTGCCTTTCCCAAGGGCATCTCCTTGACATCCTGATCCAGTCTGAGGATGATTTTGAGGTCTCCTCCAATGATCCATCACTATTGTCCTATCATTCCACCAAGGGAAGAGAATCTACGAAGAAAAAGGTATTTTTCCTAGTGATTTTGGGGTCCATAAGCATTGGTAATGATCCCCCTCCTTGTTGGAGTGGATTTCTCTATAGTGTGATGAAATTGTGTCTGTTGTGGAGAATGGTTGATCAATGATTACCATGGTGGGGTTCCAGAGTATTTCCAACCCTCTCGTTGCACCTTTGTATTCATTGAAGATGAATTGGCAATACCACCAACATCTTCTAAAGAATTCTTTTGCAGCTTTGCCTGCACATTTTGTTTCATTTAGAAGGAGAATGTATGGATTCCCTATCATTATGTTTTTTCAAAGAGTCCTCTATTTGGATCTTCCATGTAGGCCTCTTACATTCCATGTAATGATCTATGAATATTTTGGTGGGGGTGAGAAGAATCCCTCGATCAAACGTTGTATCTTTCCGGAGTTAATCATGAAGTGGCCTACCTCTTTAATCAATTATTGAGTTGATTTGTGTCCCCTTCTCTTACTTTATTTGGGTGTACGTCTAGGATCTGGGCCTGGATCTAAGCTTATTCTTTTTCATCAAAAATTGCATGATATATCTAGCTAAATAAACTAAAAACAAATTTTATCAAGAAAGGAAGAGAGATTCAATATGGAACAATGAGAAAATATCACACTACTCCAATGAGTTGATGATTGGTATATAGATGATGATCAATATGATACAATGAATGAGTGGAATACACTCATATATAGGACATAACATTCCATAATAGTAGAATGCATGCATGCATAATAGCATAATAGTGATGATCTAAAATAGAAAGTCTAAAATAAAACTAGTCAATTAACTCCCATTGAACTAGTGTGTCGAAAATAGAAATTTCTCCAACACCCCCCTAAACATCACTGTGGAGTAAAAAATGAGTCATGGCTACTACGCCATATTAAGTACTAATGTACAATGCAACTAATGAACACTGAATAAAAATGAGGAAAGAAGGAAAACCATGTGGGAACAAAAACCCCCCTCAAAAGACAATGCATCAAAAGAAGAAAAGGTGGTTTCTAGGAAACTGTGTTCTTCACTCCAAGACAATCCTGCAAATTATGAAACTTCTACTCACTGAAAGTGTTCATGAAGATGTAGAAATATTTATGGATTTGATGAAGTCCTTTGGAAACCTGTCTAGCCTTGTACCTCTTGATCATGTGGACCCATCTGCACCTAAAAATATTCCTTTCTGGTGGAAGTGGAACCAAATCCCAAGTCTGATTATTTAGGAGTGAGTCATACTCCTTCTGCATGGTTTCTTACCGTAATGGATTTCCCACAATCTCATTGTAGAGTTGTGGATCAGAATATTGAACCATATAGCAATGCATGGGCATCACAGGTTCAGAAGATGAAAGTACATGAGAAGGCTCCTCATGCTAAGATCGAGTCATCCTCGAATCCAATGGATTCCCGGCAAGGATACCTACTTCCTAAATTGTGAATTGTGCCTTCTTGGGAATCTGTTGAAGCTTCAGCGCTAGCATCTTATCTAGATGTACTACCTTCTTATTTCCATGTACATAATCTGAGTGTATGGAATCACCTCTGATGTCTGAAACTAATGGAAGCATAAGAGTATCTGCATGTTGCACTGAAGGTGCATGCAAAGTATTCTCCTTATGTGTAAGTAGAAAACAGGATTCACCATCATAAAACTTAGTGAATTTATGCAACCTTGACTTGTGATCCACCTCACTAATTGCAATGATGGAATTGTCATGCGTGTCAAGTACAGAAACTGAATCTGATGTAAATTCAACCTTTTTACTTTTCTGAGTGATCTGATAAACTGAGAGAAGCTTCATAGAAAGCTTTGGAACATGTAAAACATTCTCAAAATTATCATTATGGAGTTCCACTCTCCCCTCTTCTACTACTGTTACTGGAGTATCATCCCCCATGAGAATAGGAGATCTTGAGAATGGACTCAAGGAAGATAAAACTTCCTCTTTCATTGCCATATGATGGGATGCACTAGAATATATAATCCATGAATCAAATGAGGAATTAATTGCAACAAAAGCGTGATGATTACATTTCTTAGGAGCATGATATTCTTCCTTCTGCTTCTTGACTCCCTCTGGAATGAAGTTTCCAAGGTTGTTTTGTTGAAGTGCATGTGCCATAAGATCGATTTGTTTCTTCATGCATGTGGATTCTTCATGATTCGGTTTATTTCAATAAGTGCACTACTTTCCCTTCTTCTTCTTCTTGGAATCTTAAGAGTCTTTGGAACATGAAGAATCGTTGAAGGGTTTGGAATATCCCTCCTTCTTTGGCTCTAGATATTGTGATTTCCCTTTTCATTTATGTTTGGATGATCCTTTTCCATCATGCATCGTGAGTGCATGTGCTTTAGGATCCTTGATTAGGCCCATTTGAATGAGTATTTGTGAGAGAATCGACGAATTGATCCATGGTAGGCATCTTCCAATTTGTTCCCATGAGATACTTGCCTGAATGGAAAGTGGAAACATAAACAACATATTTTGGTCCTATATTGGCAAAGATTGTTAGAATAAGTTGGTCCACTTGTTTAGACTTATCAATACCACAAGATGCTAAGCTCAATATCAAAGATTTAAACTTAGTAAATAAATCTTGTATATTATCAAAACTTTTAGGATCCAAAGTATTCAACTCTACCTCAAGCATATGACCTCTCATATGATTCTTCTTTCCAAACAAATTTTCCAAGGTGATCTAGATCTCATTTGGAGTCTTTCATGCGGAAACATGAAAACATCAAATAGTTGAAATCAATTCAAGAAGAATTCATGTGGCTTCATCCTTTCAGTTCTCCCATCTCATCTTCTCAATTGTTGATGTAGGCTCTATTTTTGTCCCCATCGTCAAGTTGTACAGTCATTTCCTTCTAAGTTGGAATTTTGTCTTGGACTTCCAATCAAAATAATTGTATGGTGTGAGGATCACCACCAAGTTTGACTATAGAATAGGTTTCATATCTATCTCTCCCACTGTGTCTAAGAACCCCTAAAAATATTCTCTCAATCTGCAAGTGAAAAACTGAGAAATCATTGCAGAAAGGACATTTTAAGTGAAAATTCATATCAGTTTCAACAAACGATCTTCCGACTTACTTACTGAGAAAACAGTGAGGAATGTCGCCAAACGGTTGAAAACCCACTTGCAGAATGGGTCAATTTACTTCTCAATTAAGTTGTTTCCTCAAAAAGTTAATATTTTGGGAGAAATCACTGCAGAAAGGTATGACCATGGATTCGTATCAGTTTCATGAGGTGATCTTTCAGGTTACCTTTTGAGAAAACGGTGAGGAATCTCGCCAAATGAATGAAAAACTACTTGCATAATGGGTCGATTTACCTCTCACGCTATCTGTTTCCTCAAAATGTTAATATTTTGGGAGACATCACTGTTGAAAGGTATGACCAGATATTTTTCTCACTGAAACTCTGATTTTCCTTATTCTTTGGCTTTTCTGGCTTTCTCCAAGCAGCGTAGCTCTGATACCATGTCAATGTTTCATTGAAACTTGCACAGGAGATCTAGCTAAAGCAAGTACAAACAAAGTTTATCAAGAAAGGAAGAGAGATTCAATATGGAACAATGAGAAAACATATTCACACTACTCCAATGAGTTGATGATTGATACATAGATGGTGATCAATATGATACAATGAATGAGTGGAATACACTCATATATATGACATAACATTCCATAATAGTAGAATGCATGCATGAAAAATAGCATAATAGTGATGATTTAAAATAGAAAGTCTAAAATAGAACTAGTCAGCTAACTCTCATTGAATTAGTGTGCCAAAAATAGAAATTTCTCCAACAATACTTAATCTAGAAGTTGTGCCTACTGTGGAATATATAAATACTTTATGGACTTTACTTAGATGCTTGATTGGGATAGATTGTAATTCCTTCTTGCTGAAAGAATCCTCTAGTTTTTCTAGATCTATGTCAGCAAGGTCATGCTCATCCATATGCATAATCAAATCCCCCTTGTTCCCTAGGATTCTTCTTACTTCCTCCTGGTCAAGGGAGTAGGGGGTGGCGATTTTCTCTAAAACTGGGTCGGGAGATTTCTTGGCTTTTCCTTTGTTAATCTTTAATGTCCTTGATTGTGGGAATTTTCCACCTCTTTTGCATCTAGCAGGTGATTTAAAACATCGAAAGAGTTGTTGGTGGGGATCTTCTTATCTAACCCATGACTGGGTTTTTTTATGGTTGTTTCCTACGGTGTGTGACTTGCGTGAAGCCATCCTTTGATTTTTCGTTCATTGGTGGTTGCACTAGGGCATTGAGGGGTAGTCTTGAAAGACATGTCCATTCTCGTGACATTTTCGACAGCGGAAAGGTATGTGTTCATAATCTATGGTCTGGATCCAATCTTCATCCCGATATTCCAAGGTGACTGAGCCTGGGAGAGCCTTGGAGATGTTCTTATAAACACATATCCTGGCATATGAGGTATACCTCCTCTGTTTTGTTGCCTCTAAGGATTTAACATATCTTCCTAGGGTTTTCCCTATACCCATTAAGATTTCTTCGAGCCAGAACTCCTAGGGAAGGGAGTAGAGGCGAATCTAGATTGGTGCAAAGGAGAAATCCTCTTTTTCTGGGTTGAATAGATACAACCCAACAGAGTTGAAAAAATATGGGTCATTTTCAAAGAATCAATCTTTGACTTCCGGGTTGTAAAAGATGTTTTTGAAGAATCCTTTTGAGCTGAGTCGGAGATCATATTCATATTTTGGGTTCCACCAGGTTTTAGTCCAACGCACTAGATTTCTTTCTGAGGGCCATAACCCCAAAAAAATTATGATTAGGGCATTATCTTTCATGAACTCAGTGTGTTCCCCAACTCTTGTGGATTTTATCACATATCTTGGTGCATTAGTGACTTGAGGGATTTATTTCCCTGGTTCCCATGTGCGAGTTTCCTTTGGATGAGACATTTCCACTTCCATTTCCATGTTCGTCCTCGTACTCTTCTCCTCCTACGGGATTTTCCCACGAAGATGGGGCAGCAACTCAAATGGCGGCCTGCAAGTACTGGATGCAACGTTCTCATTTGCAACTACATTCTGATATGATGGTTTTTTCAACCACCCCCCGTGTCAATTATGCTCACTCATTGGTACTGTGGAATCGGTGACTTGTGTCTGCACTTGAAGAGAAACACCTGAAAGATGTAGGGTTAAGTGTGTGTGATCATGTTAACCGTAAGTGCACGCTCCTTCAGCATAATAGGTTATTATCATTATTATTGTATCCGAGTTATTATAATAACCTTGATATAATAATAGTTAATTTAGATTATCATTATTATATCTAGGTTATTATAACATTAATTATTATTATATCTAGGTTATTAATATAACTATTATTATATCTAAGTTATTATAATAATATAATAGTATATTATTGCAATGTTTTATTATTATTATTATTTATTTGCAATGCTTTTATTATTATTAACTATTATGATAATTAGGTTATTATTATTATTATAACTAGATTGTTCCTCTACATTAACCTAAGTTATTATAATATGTTATTATCATTATATCCAAGTTATTATAAGTGTTAACTATTATTATTATAATGTAATTATTGTATTTAGTCTTCATTCATTCATTTTTAGGTTTTTGTTGTAGTTATAGTCTACATCTAGAGTTTTTACTCATCAGTTATTATAATATGTTATTATCATTATACTTATTTCATTCATTTTTAGGTTTTTGTTGTAGCTATAGTCTACGTCTAGAGTTTTTACTCATTATTTTTTTTTAGTATTTATCTCATTTCATCCTCATCTTTGTATTATGAAGATAGACCAATAACAAACAATACAAAAAGTTTTTTATAAATACTTTTTAGTATTTATAAGTTGTTTTTCATCTGATTTCATTGTCATCTTTGTATCGTGGAGGTCTACAAATAACAAACAATACTATGAATATTCTGAATCAACATGAAGAAATCTCCTTTATTAATAAATAGGATGTATGTAAAGTAAATAGAATGTAAAGTAAGCATGGTCTATTTGGTTGGGCTTCCCTCTAGTCTGTCTTCTCCTTCTCTGTTTGATGCCAAGGCCTCTGGGCCAGCCTTCCCCCTCATTGACGTCCCCATTACAAAGGTTCCTTCCTCCTCGACTCCTTATGGTTGCAACACACTCCCTTCTCCTCAATGAGATCCAAAACTCCCTACTAACTTGGTTGCCTCTTACATTCGAAAGGAGTGGAAATCTTGCAGAAAGGCTAAACGTATGGTGTTGGGAGGAGATATGGGAAGACACTTGCAAAATGTCGCTCTGCGGTATTGTGGGTCGAATCTCCTATAAACTCTTGAGCAACCATCCACTGGAGGACTGGATCAAATCGCATTGGTTTCCTCTCATTGGCTACTCCCCTGAGATACTCTATCTCAGTAAAGGATGGCTCGGTTTCATCTGTAAGTCCAGAGGACGTTTCCCTTCTTTTGAGCTCTCTGTGGGTTTTTGGTGGAAGCAGCCTCATGCTAAAACGTTGGAGGATTGTTTTTAATCCTGATACTGATTTCTTCCAACACAGGCATCTTTGGGTTCTTCTTCCAGGTCTTCCCTTGTTCCTCTGGAATGAAGGAGCCCTCCGAGCTATTGGTGATTCACTGGGCAAATTCATTGCTCTTGATACAAAGCTACTTGTTGGATCTGTGAGAAAGATGGGCAGAGTGCTGGTGGAGATGGACCTCTTTGTTGGTTTACCATAAACCCTTGTGATCGAATGGAGAGGGAGAAAGATTGCTCAACCACTGGACTACCTTGGGTTGCCCTTCCATTACAACCGTTTCCGCAAAACTGGTAACCTCTGTCACGAATGCCCTGGAAAGGTTTGGACTGAACGCTTTGAAGAATCTGACCTACTTTTAAACCCACCTGACTATGTGGATGCAGAGCCCTCTCTAAATTTTTTGGAGATTCCTACTGGTCAACCCTCCTCATCTCTACAAGAGCAAGATGAGTCTGTTTTGGGGAAGTTAAAAACTCTTTGCCCTCCCCTTTACAACTCCATGTCCATTGATGAGAAGGAAGCTATTATCAATTCCCTTTGGCTTTCCTCCAACACCTGTACTAAATCTTTTGCCCCTAAAGTTGCGACCTCTCCCCTTGACCCTCTTTGTGCAACCTTTCCCCTTGACCCTTCCCTCGATCCCTATCCTTCTGCTCCCTCCTCCTCTTCTCCTCTCGACTTCCCTGTTGTTGTTCCCCTTCCCTCTACTTTTGAAACCTTGCCAAATCCCGTCCCTTCTACTCTCTTAAACGACTCTCCTCTTTCATCTCCGCCTAGACCTTCCCGCCTCCCCTCCTCTCCTTTGGAACCGAGTGGCTCCCCTTCTTTTTTACCAGCCTATAGGGAGGCAGAGGACGATGACACTAGCCTCTCTACTCTTCTTCCCTCACTCTCTTCCTGCCCTATCATTCCTGAAATCTCAGTTCCACTACCCATCTTTCTAGGGAAGGAGCTCATCGACCCTTCAGCGAAGACCAGTTCCTCCTCCTCTCTCCATCCTGGCAAAGGAAGTAAAGCCTATGCTTGGTCGCGGGGTATTGGTTCTGAGCTCTCCCCCTTACAGACACGAAGCTCCAGAAAGAAACTGGTGAGTTTAACTTTTCAAACTGATGTTATTGTCATTCCCTCTCCAGATGGGAGGGCCCTTAGAGCATTGAAGGCCATGGCGAGGACCAAGTGATGTTAATGCTTTCTTTGAATAGTCGAGGGATTGGAGGCACTCTCAAAGCTGCCTCTCTTCGTAGATTGTTAGATCGTACGCAACCTGATATTATTTTTCTCCAAGAGACCCTCTTTGTTGATCAGAAAGCTAGAGACTTCTTGCATAAATTTCGTCCTTCTTGGGTCTCATCGACTATCAATTCCATTGGAAATTTTGGAGGTCTGTTGGTAGCTTGGGACCCTTGTTGCTTCAATTTGGCTCATTTCCTAACAATTGGAGGGATTTTTCTAGTTGGTCGTTGCTTAACTACCAACCGGGAGATGGATTTTCTCAATGTTTATGGGCCATGTAATGACCGTAAACAGTTCTGGACCTCCTTAGCAAACAATGTTCTTCTCTCCACTCCAAATCTTATTCTAGCCGGTGACCTGAATATTATTTTATCTGCAGATAAGAACTGGGGTGGTGCCTACTTACCTGGAAAAAACAAAGTTTTTTACAGAGACCTTTTTATTTCAAAGAAGTCGGTAGATGTCAAGTCGACAAAGTTGGTCCCCACCTGGCGAAATGGGCGTTCTAATACTGAAGCGGTTGCTAGACGTCTGGACAGGTTTTTTGTCTCTGAAGGCCTTTTGGCTATGGTCGGTATTTCTAGATCTTGGGTGGATTTTCCTTATGTGTCTGACCACGCCCCCATACTCTTTCAACTGGAAAGTCCCCCACTATACAAAGCATTCCCTTTCAAGTTTAATGTTCATTGGCTTTCATTTTCTGATTACATTAAGATAGTTCATAATGTCTAGAAGGATCCACATTTTCTGCAGGAAGCTAACCCTCAATTGCGTGTTGTTTGGAAATTAAAGGAGATCAAATTGCAAACTAAGTCTTGGTTCAAAATTTTAAAGGGGAAAGAAACATCTATGATGAATAAGTTGGAACTTGAAATCATCATGCTCATTCAAAAGTCCGCCTTAACCACCTTATCTGTGGAGGAGATCGGGTGTCTCGGAGAGCTCGAAAGAAACAGAAACGCACTACTTCATGGGGAGGAGAACACCTGGAGGTTGCGTAGCCGAGCAACGTGGTTAAAAAGTGGAGATACAAACTCAAAATTCTTCCACAAGGTCACTAGCTATAACAAGAATAGGAAGCATATCTAGGCAATTACAAAAGAAAACTGACACATTCTTACAGGTCAGGAAGCGATCAAAGATGAAGCGATTTTCCATTTTGAACAGTTCTTCAAAGCTAAAGATCGACCCAATCCAATTGCGGTTACAAACATCACTAGCCTTTACCCCACAATGGTAACTGAGGAGCAAGTTGTCGATCTCTTTAAACCTGACTCTTTGCTGGAATTAAAAGCGGTTTTGGAACATTGCAAAAAAGAGAAAAGTCCAAGCCCCGATTTTAGAAAGATGTATCTCTGCAGAACAACTGGGGTTCCTGAAGGGCAGAAGAATTCAGGATGCCATTGGTGCGGCCCATGAAAGCCTACACAGCATAAAAAATAAGAATACAAAGTCCCTGGTTCTGAAGTTGGATCTCAAAAAAGCTTTTGACAGCATTGACTGGGAGTACTTAAGGTTGATATTGCTTACAATGGGCTTTGGAGTGAAGATAACTGATTGGGTAATGTCTTGTGTAACTAGCGCAAATATTGCAGTGTTGATAAATGGTGAGGAGACTAATTTTTTCAAGAGTGAGAGGGGGCTCCGCCAAGGTTTCCCTCTATCCCCGTACCTGTTCATCATGATAATGGAAGGGCTCAGCCTGCTGTTATCAAAAAGCATCTCTGATCATTATCTCAGGTATAAAGGTTTCAAAGTTTATAAAAGTTGTTCACCTAATGTTTGTTGATGATGTACTCTTAATGTCAAAGGCTGATCCTTCAGAGTGGATAGTGATCCTAGACATTCTTCAAGATTTTTGTTCTACTTTGGGTCTCAGTATTAATTTTTCAAAGTCCACTGCTCATTACTGGGGGCTTGAAGAAGTCGATCTCAGCCTTCTTAAAGCATCCATTCCTTTCACCTTCGTTGATTTGAGTCAAGGATTCAAGTACATCAGTTATCATTTAAAACCTGGTGCTTCTAAGTATGAAGATTGGTGCTGGCTGGTGACAAAATTTGAAAGGAAAATCGGGCTTTGGTGCAATAAGTGGTTGTCTTTGGGTGGGTGTTTTGTCCTGGTCAAAACTGTGTTAGAAAGTCTTTCCATCTTCTGGATGTCTTTGAAGCGGATCCCCTGTAATATCCTCTCAAAACTTCACAAGCTTTCCTTCACTTTCCTGTGGAGCGGGCAAAACGATAAATCCATATTCATCTGTGTAGCTGGGATACCCTGTCTAGACCTTTAAGGGCAGGGGGTTGGGGGCTCAAAAATCTCCCACTCTTCAACACGGCTCTTCTGGCGAACTCTCTTTGGCGAGCGCTCACTCATGATAGCATTTGGCATAGAATAATTGTTGATAAATATCTTGGAAAAGTGACTTTTTTTTATTGGATTAGGAAGTCTTCTCACTTCCAACAGCGAGCATCCTTTTTCTGGAAGGGTCTAACTAAATCATTTTTTGTGATCCTTCATTGGCTGCAGTGGAGGCCCAGATCTGGCTCTGATATTTTGATTGGAAAGGACATGATCGTTGGGATGGAGGATCGATCCATCCTCTCTAAAACTCTAAGATCGCATTTAAATTCTTTAAATCTTTTGTGGTTGGCTCAAGTGAGAGACACAACGCGCGTCTTCCCCTTTCCGGATAAATGATTGAGTAGTGAGTCGATTGGGTTATGCACGCGTCTTTACTTCTTCTCTAAGAAGCGGTGGTATTTCTCTCAATAATGATTATGATTTACTTATGTGGGCCGAAGGAGATGCTTCGGGGATCATTTCCGTTAAAAACATTTACTTAGCTCTTCTCCAACCGATGGATTACTCCTGTGACAGCCTTTGGATTCAAAACTTGTGGAAGTGGCCTGTTCCACTCAAAATAAAACTATTCATTTGGCTCTCAGCAAAAGGAAAAGTACTCACTTGGGAGGTGCTCCAGAAGAAAGGTTGGGAAGGCCCGAGGGTGTGTAAACTTTGCAATTGCTCCTCAGAAGACATTCATCATCTTTTAATCCATTGTAATTTCACAAAGGTTGTTTGGCAGCACCTAATAAACTTTTTTTCTCTAAATCTACAGTGGAATGGTTCCACAGTCTCGGACTGCTTCACTGTTTGGTCTTTTGAAAAATATGTCCCTATCAGTTTGGTTTCCCTCGCTTGTTGGCATATATGGATTGAGAGAAACAAGGTAATCAGATTGCTCCCCTTCGCTTTTTTCTATTATTCACAGGAGTTTGAATTCTTTCTCCTGGCAGCCGATCACTCAAAAAGTCTTCCCAAACAAAGTTTGTGAGATTTCGCAAGCCAAGAGCTACACCTTAGCTTGTTTTGATGGGGCAGCACAGTCAAATGGATTATGTTGCGGAGAAGGCGGTACTTTCAAGACCCTTCCGTCAAGGATTACCAAGTGGTTCATTAACTGTGAAGTGGGATCAAATACAAAAGCTAAACTCATGGGTTTATGGGTGACTCTCATGCTGGCAACTATCTGGTCGATCAACAAACTACAAATCCTTGGGGATTCGAAAGTTATTATTGACTGGATTAATCAAATTGGTAATCTGCAAGCGGTGAACATTGATTGTCGAAGGATTTGGCAAAAAACTTTAAAGACATTAGTTTCCATCACATCTATAGGGACCATAACAAAGAGGCCGACTTACTCTCAAAGAGGGCGCTAAATGAAATCGAAGGAAGGCTTACAGTTTACCACCAGGACAATGGAGAAGAAAGCCCTCTTTCGATCCTCAACATTTTTGAAATGTAAGTTGAGGCGAGGTCCTTGTGGAATGACTGCACTCCACTAGCTACATGCACAGATTTCCATGCCTCCTTTAGCAAGCTGCACTACTTTGTTTATACAGATTTCTGAATACTGGTGTTTATTCCCAAAACTATCTATTCCTTAATAAATATACTTAGAGCAGTTTTTTTCACGCTGCTTTCTACAGAACTCTCTTCTGCTATTGTAAACGAATTTATATTCTCTATAAATTTGAGTTAATTTTTTCTTGGAAAAACTTACCCTGAGTTGAACTCTCTTCTGCTATTGTAAACGAATTTATACTCTCTATAAATTTGAGTTAATTTTTTCTTGGAAAAACTTACCCTAAGTTGAACTAACCATAACATATTGTTATGGTTATTCATCTTCCACTTAGGGATCCAACACGCCCTACTTTATTGGTCAGCATGGTCGAACTTTCACTTGCATTTCTTGAGATCAAATGTAATGATATTTTTCCACTCTCTGAAAACATTGTTGAAGACCAACACTTTTGTTGTTAAGAGGAATGATAAGCATTCTAGTGTTTAGTTTTAGCATATGCATATCTTCGTAGTCTTAACCTATGTGTATTTTACTTTTTCTAGTAAAGGGTACTGTAAGTTTTAGCATATGCATATCTTCGTAGTCTTAACCTATGTGTATTTTACTTTTTCTAGTAAAGGGTACTGTAGAGTCTTCCCACTATTTTTCTATGTGTATTTTTCTAGTAAAGGGTAATGAGATGGAAACTTGTTTTATTGAGAGATGATTAATCCCTTGTAGCATTCCCACTTTGGAGGAGTTTTGATGCGTTTGTCAGATTTTTAAAGAAACTTCGATCTGCGCACTATTTTTTTTCAAATTGCGAAAAACACCCTATGTTGCAATAGGTAAGCGGTATTCAACATTTATTTTAAATTTCCTTCCACCAGATTGAATGAAATCACCTTCAACGATCATGATCCTGGACAAACCACCGCGAGTGTGGAATATACAATACCACTGCGTGTGTGGAATCTACAAATGAGTACGGACATTAAAATGGAAGAATGTACATCTGTGAACACCAAAATTCAATTCAATGACTAGCATTCTCTGGATATTCGATCTTGAAATGATCTAAATTTCTTGTTAATCCCTTGCTCCGAAAAACTTTGCACAACTCTTCAAACTTATATCCTCTGTACAGAGGCGGATGTTGTTCATCAACCATGGACGGTGCAGGAGCAATGTGTTGTAGTTGCCAGTGCGGAAAACACAATTACCATAAGACAAACAATACAAATGCAAACAGAAAAGACACAGCGATTTACGTGGTTCACCCAAACGTTGGGCTACGTCCACCAAGCATTGGTATCGGCTATCTTATTATTCAGCTAATGGATATTACAGACAAGCTCACTCCTCTCAGACACACTCACAGCCTCTACGGGCATACAAATTTATAGCAATATATGAGAAACTGATTAATAAATGTAATCTCATCCATAGTTTAACTTAGGTGCATTGGTTACAACCAATCCTGATT
>ML808080.1:192744-213898 GCA_009831015.1 Picea engelmannii
ATGAAGTGCCAAAAGTCATGTGGGCCCCGTTTGGGTAAGTTAGTACATCAACTTCCCGGGGTCGTAACTTTTGCATACGATCTCCGTTTTAGGTGTGTGATAGCTCGTTGGAAAGGTATCGTCGAGGAGATTCATTTTGGGGGATAAATTATGCCTTCAAATATCATTGAGAGCCTCGATCTCAAAAAACCTTCATTTAGGCCCTCAAAATGGCCCCGGAAGTTAAAACCTGCTAAAAATAGTAAATTGCCAAAATTGCCAGAAAATTCTTTTGAGCCAGTCGGAAAAGGTGGGTGGCCACCGATATCCACCTGAATCAGGTAAAGTGACTGAATGTTCATGACATGGCACATTTCCATGGTTGTCTTCTTCCAGGTCTATCGAATTGATGATGATATCATCGTCAAGCGTGAGCGACAACATGTGGCTTTTATGCTTTGCAACATCATTGTTTCTGTAAAATAGGTAAGGGAATGTTGGGTCTATTGGTGCAGGCCGCAAGAATCTCAAATTGATATAGGTCAAGTCATCATATGTTTGGTTGTTTGTGCGCATTCTATTCAGAATTGCAATGAATGTTTCATATGTCTGGCGCATTGTAGTATGCAACTCAAAGCATTTAATATTGTCTCTCCAGAAATCATGGGTGATTGTTTCCATGTTAACGATAAGTTGTTCAAATATCAAAGAATCTTGGATGGGTTGTGCCTGGTAAAGATCCCCACAGAATATCATGTCAATGTTTCCAAAGTATTTCATCTGCACATGTTTTATGCTTCTTAGTCGATTGTCAATGGAATACAATAACCGACTCCCAATCAAAGATGCTTCATTTATAAAGACAAGTTGGAGTTCCTCATAAAGCTTAGATAATGTATCCAACATTTCCTTGCTAAGTGGAAGAAACAGTGACTTATTAAAAGGCATTAAAAATGCAAAGTGGACTGTTCTTCCACCAACATTGTATGCAGCGTTTCCTGTGTATGCAACTATTAGGCCCTTTGGTTCCATAGGATCAGAGGAATTGTTTAAATCATAGATTCATATAAGCATTTGGAACAATGATTTCATTTTGAATGTCTTGCATGTTCCTGCTCCACATGCAAGGAACACGTGCACAGGGATTTTCATGTTCAAGCATTTTTTAAGAGCAATGTCCTTTACAATTGTTTGTTGTTTGCGATTCAACAGACGCCTTATTTTGTGGTATTCATTATTTTCAATTAGGAAAGGATGTTTTGTAACTTGAAAACCAAGATTGATACGTTTTTCACTTCCATCTGCTAGAGGGCAAGGCAAATCCGTTTGTAAGTCATAAGACTCGAAAGGAGTTCTGGTTGTTTTTGGCTTTGTCAATGTCTCGTCGTGATCACCAGGGTTTTCTAGGTCATTAAGTGAAACTTCTAGATCACCCCATGTTGGATTAACATTGTAGGTAAATCTAACTTCATTGATGTGCACTATAGTCTCGAACGCAACATATGCAACCTCCCATGTAGAGAAGTTATGTATTAATGTCTCTTCATTTTCATCGAACAAAACGTACAACAACAATTTTTCTCTACAATATTTTTCATAGTCACAATGTTTATTGTATTTGACAAACCGTATGACAAAGGGTTTTTTTCTTTTTAATACGGGTGTACCATTTCTTTTGTAATGCAATACGAATTCTGCTAAGCAGATATGCCTAATAGGAGATGGACGCTAGATGTAATAATCAATAATAGAGCGACATACAATGTCCTCTGAATTGTCAGGATCTTGTTGCAGCAAAACCAGTGGCTTAAGAAAAAATGTGTGTTTTTCAAGTGGAGATGTGTTTATGAAGACACATTTTCTTGAACTACAAGTGAGGGGCAAGGAAAGGGCAATGTGAATTGCTTGTTGAGTAGACATTTGTTGAAGATTAAGAAATATATTTCCAAGTGTGTGTATCATTTTTATAGAATCAATATGACTTCTTTCATGTTCTTTGCATATTCTTTTGAATGCACTTGTCATAGATTTGTCAATTTTTGTCATATACGAGGTACAATAGGATGCCACGACATATACATTCAACACATACTATGCATCTGTATTTTCATTCCACATAACTGGCATGTCCTTGGAGAAACTATTGTTCCAAATATGGGAGAGTTTTCGTTTAAGGGAAAGTGTTGGTTGCCTAAGCGTACATTGTATGGCTTGGATGTACTCATCTTCTGATAGATTTACATGTGTCAAGAAGGCATCAAAGCTCATCATTTCATCAAATCCTCCTTGACCTAGAAATGTGAACAAGGATTTAGATTTCTTGACAACAACATTGTCCTCTAAACTAACTAGCTCTATGATTCTTGTAGATCTCATTGGCGGCACAGGAAAGTTATATCTGCAATTGCGAGTTTTTTCGTTTTCTACAACTTCTTGTATGGTAATGTCTATGGACTTTTGCAAGTTTTGGATCCAAATGATCTGTGTTGCATGTTATGTATTTATCCATAAATTGTTCGATGTCTGAATTGTTATCAACTCCATAGATCGGTGCACCCTCTATCCACAAGAGTGCGTGCTCATGTTCATTTCCCCTATTCTGGAATTTAGTCACAAAAAAGTAGTTCGATATTTTTCCGAAGAACGTTTCATCATGGCATATCAATTGTCTCAAAGCATTTATTCTATGTCTATAGTAGCAAGTGCATGTCACCAGGTCTTTTCTTATGAGGTAGTCAATGTTGTTATTTTCCATTATCTCTGTTTCTTTTTTATGTTTCCTATTCCTATGCAAGTCAGATACGGCAACCACCAATGGATCTCAACAATGCTTTGCACTTGTAAATGTTATGAAAAAATTTGGTGGGCCCAATTTCCAGATCATTGCAAAAATAATTTTTTTTGTTTTGTTGCAAATAGTTAGGAGAGGTGCAGATGTTCTTGAAATGTATGTATCCAATATCATATTTCATAATTTTTTCTAGATTTACTTTGTACTTCACATCCTTCGCCAACAACTTTCTTCCTTGTAACTGGCCTTTCCTTATTCGGACCCACATACAGGACAAAACTTGTTCTCTTATTATGTGTATTATTTTGAAAAACAAATTTGTTATGTGATACGAGAAGCAACTGCTTGAATGTAGCAGCTCCCATTGGGCTATTTTATGATAATTGAATCATTATGTAATATCAGTGCCACATGGATCACCGTAGAAGACTGTTGGAAAGTTCATTTCCTCAGTGAATTTGTCCTTGAATATTCCAAGTGGACGCTGCCCCTCGCCAAGTGTAATTTCGACAATTTTGTCTTGCAAGTCATGAATGCATTGTGAATCAGTGAATTCATGCACCAATGTTTCAGCGAGTGTTTCATTCTCTGATTCATCACTTGTATCAAAATTAGTAGGATTTTCGAGAGTGTCTGCAGAGTTTCCATGTTCTTCTACGAGAACATTTTTCCAGTTTCCATTTATACAAATGTTCTCTGCTTTGTATAGGGCCCTGGAACATAATTCCTTCAATTATTTCATAATAGCATGCACACACACTTTGCCTATCTGATAATCATTTTTGTATCACAAGCGTCTTTTCAGAGTGACATTGATTGTAATTGTATTGTTAATGAATTATGGCGATGCTTTTTGCACAACATCTAGCTGAACAGGCATATTAATAATTGATCATGTTAAGCCCATCTGGGGTCGTTTATAGCCCCAAGGTCTGATTTGAGCAAATGTAATTCACAAAGACACAAGTCTCTCCTCACGTTTTGTGAGTGCACTTACATCTGCTAGTGGTGTATTACATCTTATTCGGTCAAGGGTTACAAACTGTGGCAGTTTTCCATTTTCAAGTGATCGTTTGCATGGAAGATAAACTTTCCCACTAGAAAATGGTTTATCGTGCGTTGTCAACCGGAGGTATTCTGCTTGCAAATTAGGCGTGAAAGATTTACTGTTTTTTGAAAAATTAAATTGTTCACAAATTGCACATACAATGGAAGGAGTGTCTTTCATTTGTTTCATGTAGGTATGCCTTGCATTTTTCTTTCGCAGGGAAGTATGGGCAAAAACTGTTTCCTGGTTTTCATTGCTACTAATGCATGGTGTTGCTTGTAGACCACGAACTTGCACAGTTTCATGACCATTCTGGGATATGTGATCACAGATGTTTATGTTTTGTTCTACATGAACAAATTTCTTTACATCGTGATATGTGAGTTTCTCTCTAAAAGGAAGTGTACCAACGTATTTTTTTCTCTCGTGCATGACCTTTTTCAAGTTGTGGTAACTTACTCTACATTTCTTGCCAAAGGGCATGATGAGTTGGTGGCAACTGAGATGAATTTCACTCTCACCCGGCTTCTCAGAAACTACTTTACATTTTTTGTTTAAGGCCTCTATGGCCTTATCACAAGTCAAACGAATTTGACAAACATTTTTTTTCAAATTGTGATAACTTACTCTACGTTTTTTGTTTAAGCCCTCTATGGCCTCATCACAACTATCATGAATTTTATGCATGTTTCTTTTGTTCAGGCCCTGTCTACCCATATCACAATCGGGAGGAGTCTTGTTTTCACTAAAAAGAATTCCACGTGTATGCAAATTCGATCTCGTTTGGGTGGCATGGACACTGAACCCTGAACTACCGATATGTCCAAGCAAAGGTTCATAATGGATATGTATTGTATCTATTTTCAACGAGAGCATGTCAATTTTTTGATTGTAATTTGAATCGGTAACCCAGGAATGGACAATGCCATCTGGCAAGGGCGACCAGACCTGGATATTCACCCTGAATATCATAGATAGCCATTGCAAACAGAATCTGCAACCCTCCATATTCCCTTTTTCATATGGAAGTGCCATGTTCACAAGGTATTCCTGCCAACTTCCAACTGATGACATATTTTCTACGAGATATGGGCAAAGGTGTTGATGCAAGCACATAAAATCCTGTTGGCTGCCGCCTATAATCGCATTTCAAAAGGACTGCACAGTGTAAATCCGCAGCGACTGAACATCGAACTCGGTTGCCACCAAACAATAAATTGCATTGAACATAATATCTCCACATGTAGACACAAAATTTCTTGCCAGGTGTAAACCATGGAAGTCTATGCCATGCAAAATCCATTTCAATCGTGATTGAAGGTCTTTGCAAACAACGGACAAGTAAATACGAGGACCTTCTATATTGTAGATGGACATTATTCTGTACAACAGTGGTTCATAATGGCCATTGAGGGCATTGGCATCATGGAACAAGATGCAATATGGATTGTCAGATGCAGTTTTGTTGAATAGTAGGTATCTTGTTTTTCTTGTCAATGACCATATGCAAACTGATATATCCAGCCAGTTAGACAACCACTGTATACAAAAGGTATCTCCCCAAATTCCCCTCCGATGTGCAGGTAGAACTGGAGATGCAGACAACCGTATCTTTGAAAAATACGTAGTGACATCATCTATTCCATGCAATTGCCGAAGAAAATTAGATTCCAATTCGTATTCATAGGACTGCAAAGCATCAACATTGCCATTTTCAAAACAAACCAATAAATAATATATCAATCCATTGCGCAGTTCAGTCGAGGAATACCGGAAATGCAATAGAACATGGAATGTATCGAAAAGGCAATCCCCAACAGTATACGAGAATGCATCCAATCTAAAAATCCCATTGCTATGAAAAACCATGTCAATGCTACCATGTATAATGGATTGTGTATCTATTTCATACGACTCAACATATACTGCTTCTTCCATCTTTTCAACTGTCATTTTCAAGTTGTTTGCTACATACTTTCAGTTTCTATCAAAACAGAGAAAAACAGAGGAAAAAAATAAAAGGTAGCAAAATAAAAAAAAGGAAAGCAAAATAGCACACCAATACCTGTATGTATATTTCAACCTTCTTCTTCTCAACTTTAATTCCCCCTAGTCCCCATAGTTGTTATTGTATAAATCTGTAAGTGCGGACACAAACCGATCTCCCTAGATCCACCTAGATCTAGAACAAAGCAAGACATAATGATCCTCTTTCCCTAGATTTTAACTATTGAATGTACTAGGATGCACGATTAAAGAACATACCTTATGATCACTTCCTTTAGTCTTTGTTGCTCCTGCTTCGCTCCAGTGCTCTCGTACAGTTAAGATCAAAACAATACAAACCAACTGAAGTGAAGAAAGCACAATCTATTCAACAGTCAATCTATGTATATGATCAAGGAGTTATACAATAAAGTGGAACTAACTTTATGGGAAAGGGACACATTATTGTCTCATATTGATGGAAAGTAAAGATTACAACCTGAGCCTTGATGTTGCAAACTTCCTTTTGATGGCCCTCAGCTCTGACACACACACTTTCTCACTTGAATGAAGAAGATCAACCACCTTTGATAAACTTGTTGGAGTTCCCTGGTTGTTGTAGCTTCAGTCCTTCACACAATCTTTCATCAATCCTCCAATGTCTCACTTAACCTTGTTTGCTTAACCTTTTCCATGAGAATTCACTCAATATATAGGAAAGAATGAATTGGTTACTTGGATAAGAATGATCCCAAAATATCAGGGAATTTAGTACTAGGATAACCATTCGAATGCCATCTCATCCTTCTAGAAGATTCCCTTCTAGATGCTTCGAGAATTCATCTTTTTCCCTTTTTTAGAAAGAGTTCGCACCCTAGCAATACAACATAGTGCGAACTTCTTGCACCTTGGCTTAAAGCAGCCTGCGAGAATCATGCATTCTCCCAGGAAAATATACTAGCAGCCTGCGAGCAGTCCTAAAAAATGTGATTTCTGGAAAGAGATGAAAGTAACTTTTCTCAAGAAAAAGTTCTAATGAAGAGCCTGAATACACCATCATCAATATATCATCATGATGACCAAAATTATGGGTAACAGCATGCCCCCCAAAGTATGAGGTTGGAACCAGTGACAGCCGATAGACTTTGTAAGTTGCATGTGTGTGTCGAGAACCAGGAGCACATCTAATCGAAAACCTGCGAACAACCAAGCATCTGCATAAAATCATGTATATCAATTCTGAGGTAGGCATTCCCATACTCAGATCATAAACTGATGACATTATAAACATGGGTCATGGCCACCAATCATACAATGTGAATCCATGTCGTCAAAATATAGCATAGCCACCTGAATACAATGTGGATCTATGCGAGAAATTTCAAATCAAGATGACATAGCCACGAAACATACACAATGGATCTATGTGTCGCAAACTATACATACTCCATCACAACCTGGATCATAAAGATAATATCCAGGGTCTTCAATCTCGTCTCCCAAAGTACGAATCTAACCATGTGATTACATGCGTTGAAGTCGAACATGGTAGAAACCACTTGATTACCGGTCATTGATGAAACCGTTAACAAGTGCAAGGGAAATCACCATTGATGTCAATGACTCCCAAGGTACTATAGTACAATCCATCGACTGTGAATAAATGATTTGATGTCGAACAACTGAAGGAATCTTTCGATTAGGGGTCAATGATGTAAACCCACTGTCGAAAGCGAGGAAACTTGCCATTGAGGCATGCAAGCTCCAAGGTACTAAATAATTTCTAAGTCTTGATTTCGGATAATGAGCTGAAGTTGACGGAACAAAACTCGTCACAGGAGGGCCTTGATGTATCCCCCATCAATGACACGAAATGAGTAACAGAGTTTGAAGGTGAAACAGAGCATTTTGCAATTTGGACTGGACACAAGGAAGGTCGATACGGAGAGAATGGATAACTGCAGATGGCCGACTCAATATAGGTTTCAAATGGACTTCTCTTGAACATATGAATGACACGACCAATGATTTGGCAGCACTGACTCAAATACGACATATGGAATAATATTGTAATCAATCGCAAGAGAGACAAATGAATTTCCCAAACCAACTTCAAATGATGAATAGGGGGTGTCATGTTCAAGAGCGACACTTACTGCCAATCAATATGAAAATGAAACATATCCCTTTCCCAAATTTCCCCCCACCATTTCTGGAAAGTACCTCTTTATTTTTACGCAAGCTTGAGGAGGATAGCATATGCTTGTTAATATAAGCTCATCCTTCGTACGAGTCCCTCGGAGTATATTTAACGAACCCTAATAAGGAGTGGTTCGGTCCCATCACGGGTCTGTCAATGTTTGTTTAACGAGTCCATAGATAGTAAACTCGAAGGTTTTTCAAGATTATAGAGTTTGGAAAAACACTTAAAAGAGAACTCTCTCAGTTCCTTTTTCGTAAAATAGTCTGGACGAGACCGAAAAAGAGAAAAATTATCGCTCATCAGATGCAAACTTCAAATACTTTATCGAGCGTGAAAATAACAAGGTTGCTCGGCGATCTTTTCATGTTGAGAGAGTCTGAAAAGAGCTTAAAGAGGACTCCAGGGGGGTTCCTTTTTCGTATAACCTTTTTGAGCCCGAAAAAGTGATAAAAGTATGCTCGACCACATTCTCATGTTTTTTACGAGCGCAAGAATGGACAAAAATGACACTCGAGGTTTTATGTAAAAACCATAAAAAACAATAAAAAACACGCCATAACGAAGAAAAATATGTCCATAACCCTGTATTGAATAATCAAAATCATCACACCTGGAAGAAATACATTCAACATAACATTAGGGATTAGGTTTAATCAATAAATAATCATAAAAACCCAAAATGATATAGTAAAAGTAAATAAAATGAGTCAAAACTCTTTTTTACCACATCATTTCACATTTTCACTATTGAGCTCCAACACCCCCTTTTTACCCTTTGAATTTGGCGTCGATTTGTGGGAGCTACAAGAGATCATTCAACGAGCCGTCTGCAACATTAAGGTAAGCTCTTCATCCTTGACATTTTCATGGTTTAAATTTTAGATTTCATTGGTTAATTCTTTAGTTTCAAATTGTTTTTTGAACCCTACATGCGCGTATTCATTCTCGCAGGTAGCCCATACGGGGCCTGCAAGAACGATGCGTTCTCGCAGGTGAGCTTTAAGCCACCTGTGAGGTTCTCGCACTGTGCTAATGGGGCACCTGTGAGAACCGCAGACCTCAATTTTTTTTTAAATTTTTATCCAAATGAAAAAATTCTAATGCATGAACAAGTTATTAATCCTCCTTTTATGTTCCTTGTGCAGATATTTGACCAGCAACATGGTGCTTGAGTGGCGAGAAAGGGAACATGAAGAGGATAATTCAATGTCTAAGAATCATCCTCCCACCATAGTTGCATTGAGAGATTGTGGGCTCTTAAAATACTTTCGCATCCCGGGCATGAGAGCCCAAGTTAGACTACCAGAGTACTTGATCCGTATGTGGGATCCAGATCAACAGGTTTTCAATGTAGTAGCTCACACATTGTCCATAGACATTGAGGACATATACTTCTTGACTGGATTGTCTAGGTGCGGGTATTATGTCAGCCTGACCAGTAGTAGAGGTGGTGGGTTAAAGATGAGTGAGTATTGTAATCAATACTGTGTACCTGAGGCTGAGAGGAAAAAGGAAAAAGTTGTTATCTGGGGGGTACAAGACTTGACCCTCCGCACTATCCTTTTTACTATAGCTCGGATGGCTGGGAGTTCTGATCCTCATATGGCATTACAGAGCTATTTCCAGTACGCCATCAAGTGTACTGAGCCTCGAGTATTCAACTAGGCAAATGCTGTGCTTCGCAGTATCAAAAAGCAATTAACCAAATGCAGGCGCGGTGAATTGAAACAATTTGGGTATGGATCTTTGTTAGTGTCCTTCTTCCTCGAGAGGGTCCCCGTATTTACACTACAGGTTGAGTGGAACCTACCGGGTCCTAGGGATCCAAGAATGTTGAGATGGTGTCGGCTCATGGCCTGACATGTGGCAGGACCAATCGTCAAGTATGACGATATTTTCTTTGACTGGCTTCACAACCAGATGTTGATGGTCGATGACTACGCTTATGCCGGGTTGGATTTCCAAGGAGATATGGATTTAGCACTTCCTGAGGACGCTCAGTGGGGTGACCTTGGTAAGAAGTACACACATTTTTTTCTTTTCAAATGTTTTTTGTGAATTTTTATCATATTCAAATGTTTTTGTTTTATATGATTATCTGAATACTAACACAAAATGTTTGTTGATAACATAGATGTTGGACCGTATAGACCTCCTGGCACTTCTCCTATCCAACGACGAGGAGAGGTAGCAACAACAGCACCACAGTATGCCGAAGATTATTAGGTGGTGGAACAAAATTTAGAGGGCTTGACAGCAGACATTCCAGATATGACTCTGGAAGAGGTTCCATGACGTGATCAGCGTCACACTGTAGGGGTATCAACAACTATGAGTTGACTGCTCTGTAGGGTTGCTAGGGCAGTCGTGTGTTACCGTGAACATCATCTGTGACGTCACTTTGTAGAAGCTATGAGCTTCAAATTTTGATATTTTGGTCTTCGGACAAACTTTTTGTAAAAACTCTTTTGATCGTTATCTATACAGATGGTTTCTACTGGTTTACTTTATAATGTGTGAATTTTGATGCATTTAATTTATAAATGGTTTAAATGTCTGTCCAATACATAATTAGCCAATGCATCAATTAATGTATTAAGACATCTAGGAATATGTTGATATTCAATGCGATCAAAATAACGTTCCAAGAGGCGAATTTGCAAATACACCCATAACAAAGTAGGACTTCCAATAGAGTAGATGTTACTAAATTGTAGTACTACAAGTTGTGAACCAAGTCGCACAACCAAATAACGAATTCTGAGAGAGATAGCATCAACCAATAATTCAATAATGGCGCTATAATCTGCGATGTTGTTGGTTGCACGGCCAAGGCATACACCTCGTAAAGATACAAGTTCGTTTGTTGGAGCATAGATTGCCCATGCAACGGAAGATAAGTTTCGAGTACTACGGCTAGCACCATCAGCGAAGCCAATATAGGGTAGTGAATACTTCGACATCTGGCAATCAAACACAACATCACATAAGGGCAGAGACCAGATAACGTCAAAAGCAAACTAAAGTAACACACACAAAGTATGATACATAAAATACAAGTACTTGTACACAAATAATTTATGCATAGTACTTCTTCAAGTACAACCCATTTCTAGGTTCACTCAAAGGGATACCATCATAATCTACCAACTCATATGCTCCTTTTTCCAAAACTTGGCAAACAATATAAGGACCTCACCACATTGGTTCGAATTTCCCAGCTCCTAACACATCTTGATCCCGTTCATAAAGAAGATCAAGATCACCTTCAGAGAAAATGTGAGGTTTGACATGCTTGTCATATTGTACCTTGACACGTTTCTTCTGGGCTTCTATTACTAGAGTGGCATCACGTCGAGTTTCATCTAATCGCATTAAATACAATAGACGTTCTTCTTCAACAGAAGTATTGGGTAAGAGTTTGACAGCTAGCTTCAGAGAGAGTATCTCACATTCTATAGGAAGAATGGCTTCCACACCATAGACTAATCAAAAGGGCGTAAACCCAGTAGCGGATTTGACAGATGTCCGATATGCCCACAATGTCGAAAACAACATCGTGTGCCAGCTTGTTTTATGAATTCCTATCATCCGTCAAAGCATAGTTATAAGAACTTTATTGATTGCTTTGACCTGGCCATTAGCTTGCGGATAATAGGGTGTTGAGTTATCATGACGAAGACCCAACGTTTCCGTAAGTTCAGACATCATAAAATTCCTAAAATGGCTACCGTGATCAGTAACGATAGCTTGGGGAACACCGAAACGAGCTATGACATGGTTAAAAAGAAACAACACTGCAGTCTTTCCAGTATTATTGAATGTCGGCATCGCCTCGACCCATTTTGTAAAGTAATCAACAACTACAATGATGTAACCATGCCCCCCGGCCGAGTGAGGGTGACATGTAATGAAATCGATGCCCCCATTTTGCAAAGGGACCAACTGAGACTACAGGATGAAGACGAGCAGGATATGACTGAATTTTATGATTGTAGGTCTGGCAGGCATGGCATTTCTGAATGGCAGTAATGCAGTCATTGAACAAGGAAGGCCAAAAATATCCTGCGTGTAAGATCTTCTGAGTAGTAGCATACCCAGACATATGACCACCACATGCTCCGGAATGGCAGTCATTTAGATCTTTCTCAGCTTCATCAAACGTCAGACAACGTCGAAAAATAGAGTCAATTTCCCTATGGTAAAGAGTATCCCCGAGGATAATGTATTGACAAGCCTGATAGCGTATGCGTCGGCGTTCAGTACTAGACAAAGCAGGCCAAAAAGTATGGGTTTGGAGATATATAATGATATCTCCATACCAAAGATCATCTGTGCTAATAAGGAAAAGAGATTCATCGGGTAATGAATCTACTGCTACATTTTCCATGGCAGAGTGAGGAAAATCGCATATCAACTCAGCAAAAACTAAGGATTTCTTAGACGTGGCGTGATCGAATTCCAAGTCAAACTCCTGGAGTATGACAATCCATTTGGAGTATTTTCCCCCTAGCAATTGACGTGTTAAAATGTGTTGCATAGGGTTGCAATGAGAAATCACTGTAGTTTTCCTTGAGAGGATATAATGCTGGAAGCGTTGAATGGCTTGAACGACAACCAAAGCCAGTTTTTCAACATGTTGATACTTGATTTCAGTTGATGTGAGACTTCTACTCAAGTAATAAATAACATGTTCATTGTGCGCATCATCCTCTTGGACGAGAACCATTCCAATAGTATACTCATAGGTAACAAGATAAAGAAAATAATCACGACTATAATCGGGAGGAAAGAGAAGCGGAGCTTGTGTGAGGGACAACTTCAAAGCCTCAAAATCATTGTTGGCAACGGTATCCCAGACAAACTCTGAATCTTTCTTTAGTAGCCACATAAAACCACGAGTAATTTTGACGTAATTAGGGATGAAACGACGAAGAAAGTTTGCTTTCCCCTGCAAACTTTGCAACTGGCGCAGTGTAGAAGGAGGAGGGAGATTAAGAATTGCCTCAACCTTAAGAGGATCTACCCTAATCCCTTGACGTGAAACGATGAAACCTAGAAGATGGCCAGATTCTACACAAAAAATGCATTTATGAGGATTTAAATGGATACGATAGAACCAACAATGAATGAAAATGGCTCGAAGATGAATGGGATGATCGACTCAGTGCAAAGAATGGGCTGGTAAATCATCCAAATAGGGTTGAACGATATGCTTTATATAATGAAAAGCATAAGACATAGCACGTTGAAATGTCGCGCCAGCGTTCTTAAGACCGAAGGGGAGTTTCCTATAAGCAAAAGTACCCCAAGGACAAACAAAATCAGTTTTATGTTGGTCCTCAGAAGCGATGCTAATTTGATTATAGCTAGAGAAACCATACATGAGAGAGAAGATTTCACTTTCGGCACAGTTATCAACAATCTGGTCGACGAAAGGGGTTGGAAAGTTGTCTTTTGGACAGGCTTTGTTAATATCCCTATAATCAACACATACACGAATACTACCACCTTTCTTATCAATTGGAACAGGGTTGGAAACCCATTCGTTCAGAGCCACCGGATAAATAAAGTCGGCCTTTAGAAGTTTTTCAACTTCGAGCTTGATAGTCGCCGCTTTACATGGGTGGACTGGACGAAGGCACTGCCGGACAGGTTTAGCTTCGGGGTATGTATTTATCTCATGTACATCAATTGTAGGGTCGATTCCTGGCATCTCTTCGTAACTCCAAGCGAAGATATCACGAAATTCTTTGAACAGAGATGTATAGGTGGCAATTTCGTCTGGAGAACACGAAGCTCCAATATGAACATTTTCAACTATCCTAGGTTTAATGGATATATCAATGGGAATCATGGGAGAGATGTTACTGAGGTTCCCTTCGGAAAACACATCATGTGTAGATATGGGAACGGTCGATATGACAACAACGGTCGACGGATTCGAAATCCGTTGGTAGTTCTCAAGAGTGTGTTGTTCCAGAAAGAGTATGGAACGATGATGCCCATCGTCCCAAGGGGTGTCTTCCATGATGGACATGATCATCTCGTCAGTGGGAAAGATAACACGGAAAGGATCGGGAGACAACTCATCAAGAGAGGGGGTAGAAGGTGGGGTCGATTGAATGGCCTGATATGCAGACTCAACCGGACTTAACGGCATGACGTCGCCGAAACGAGTGTGATCTCCAGGGTCAAGGACTATCCAAGGGTCGAAAGACACAGGAAGTTCATGGAGGTACTATGGAGTTTCCACTACCCATTAACGAAGAGTCCTTTAAAAGGCCTACACTGACATTCTCGTAACCCGATGGGGTTTTAGCTATAAACGACACGTTTCCAGTACGAGTATCGGAATTGAATAAGGCAAGTTGGTCAATAGTAACAACCTTTCCTTGATGAGGAAAACGTACTACACGGAAAAGTGTTGACACAACAACTCGCATGGAATCGATCCAACTACGACCAAGTAGAATATTATAATCAAGGGGAGCATCAAAGACTTCCACTTCAACTTGGACCATCTTACCTTCTAGTGTAACGGGCAATGAAGGAAGAACACCGTAAGGCTTAAAACCAAAGCCATTGAAGGCTTTAAGGGTATTTTGCGATTCATTTAAAGGAGGAGAGCCAGTGGCTTTCCAACAAGCAAAAGACATTGCACACGTTGAGGCACCCTCGTCGATAATAGTTCGGCAAATTTTCTTGTCAGAGACAACAACCTGTATCTGGAATGCAAGTTGAGGGGGTAACCTTGGAATATGATCATCCAAGTCAAAGACTATTAGATTCGTATCTGTTGGGTCAATTCCACCTATAGCTTTCAACAGTGCCTTTCGTTGTGCAGGACAAGACTGAAGGACTTCCAGGGCTGACATCGCTGAAGTTGCCTGGGCTAGATCTTCAACAATGTTGTAGTTATGGGCCGCACGAGCATGAGGATTGAAATCCGATTTCCTAACGACACCTTTTGGGGGTGGTCGCAGAATTGTATCAGAGATCGATCATTCGAGATGAAGAGGACCATTTTTAGGTGGATTCGGTGGAGAGGGTTGTACCAAAGTAGGAGGTAAATCGTCAACCTTCTCCTTAGAAGGAGAATAATCTTTGGCTCTAGTTGTAATTGCAGTGTTGTTTTTCTTAGAATCACCAGTACACATCAAAACATATGATGTCGTAGAAGTAGATGGTTGGTCATGGATGACCAACTGAGCCTGTTGTTGAGACAGGAAGGGTTGGGACAAGACTATCGGTGTAGATGGTTTTGGGGTTCCTTGAAGGAACTTAGTGACCTCGGCACGTCGTGGACAATCCTTCGTATAGTGATTGTCACCACAGATAAGGCAAGGGTATCATGGTTTGCGTTTATCCCGCTCTTCAACAGGAGGGTTTTTAGTTTTCTCAGTTTGATTATTAGTGTCCTCACTTACAAATTTATCCAATAACAAAATTTGTGACTCCACTGAGGAACACCGAAATGATCTCCCTAGATCCACCTGGATCTAGAACAAAGCAAGATAGAATGATACTCTTTCCCTATATTTTAACTATTGAATGTATTAGGATGCACGATTAAAGAACATACCTTATGATCGCTTCCTTTAATCTTTTTTGCTCCTGCTTTGCTCCAGTTCTCTCGTACAGTCAAGATCAAAACAATACAAACCAACCGAAGTGAAGAAAGCACAATCTATTCAACAGTCAATCTATGTATATGATCAAGGAGTTATACAATAAAGTGGAACTAACTTTATGGGAAAGGGACACATTACTGTATCATATTGATGGAAAGTAAAGATTACAACCTGAGCCTTGATGTTGCAAACTTCATTTTGATGGCCCTCAGCTCTGACACACACACTTGCTCACTTGCATGAAGAAGATCAACCACCTTTTATAAACTTGTTGGAGTTCCCTGGCTGCTGTAGCTTCAGTCCTTCACACAATCTTTCATTAATTCTCCAATGTCTCACTTAACTTTGTTTGCTTAACCTTTTCCATGAGAATTCACTCAATATATAGGAAAGAATGAATTGGTTACTTGGATAAGAATGACCCAAAAATATCAAGGAATCTAGTACTAGGATAACCATTCGAATGCCATCTCATCCTTCTAGAAGATTCCCTTCTAGATGCTTCGAGAATTCATCTTTTTCCCTTTTTAGAAAGATTTCACACCCTAGCAATACAACACAGTGCGAACTTCTCGCACCCTGACTTAAAGCAGCCTACGAGAATCATGCATTCTCGCAGGCAAATATACTAGCAGCCTGCGAGCAGTCCTAAAAAATGTGATTTCTGGAAAGAGATGAAAGTAACTTTTCTCAAGAAAAAGTTCTAATGAAGAGCCTGAATACACCATCATCAATATATCATCATGATGACCAAAATTATGGGTAACAATAGCAGATGAGAAGAAAACAGACCAACACTGGGAACTGAACCAAATAGAAGAAAGAACGCAAATAAATAAAACCATAACTTTACTTAGCAGAAAGAGAACAAGTAGACATAGTTTTCCGACCCATATAATAAAATCATACCCTATGTCTACACCCCACCCAATGGTTCCCTCTTCTGATAGCTCCCAACTACGTTTCGTAAAAGCCTTTGCATTGCAATTGTCAGAAAACCTATGCACGCAACAACTGACATATGAAGAGGCATGCTTTCTAGGAACATAAACTAAGATCATAGAAAAAGATGGTCTACAACAGAATTTGGAGGCAGGAACTCCCACCATTGAAAAATAACAAGAACAGGGAAACTTACCCGTCAACAAAGAATGAGAAAATTTCAGCCCCAAAAAAACTGCAAACCACAATAGGTCCAACAACTTGCAAAGTTGAAGAACAACAAACCAGTGAACAACCACGAAGATCTTGAACTGCAAGTGCAAGACCTCAACTTTGCAAATTTGAATCAAAGAAGAACCAAAATCATGGAACAAAGCAATGAACAAGGATGGAGCACACGAGCATCGATGCTGACCATGAACGAAATTGTATCGCAATGCATCTGTACAATAAACATTCAAGACTGCCAGAGTTGTTAGGTGAACAATTAAGACTGTCAGGACCATCGAACGGCATGGGCCTATGCAAGCATTTAAGAAAATATGCAGTGTGGCAGGCCTGTTCTCTCGAAGCACGCAACAATAAAGAAAAAATCATACATAGCAATATGGTAGAGAATGTATTCTACCCAGCAAAAAATGCTAAGGGAAACATTTGAACTAATGCTAGCATTAATCCACCTTCAACCAATGCATCATAAAATATATGATTCAAAAATACCATATAATACCAAATACTTTGGATATGCCAACATATTTAACATTGGGAATAGCGAAGGTGGTAATAAGAATTCCAATCCGTTGTCCAATCAGATCTTGACAAACATGACACTTTTTATTATATAAAAATCAATGTTTTCACTTCCCTTGTTCCAACAATAGACAATATGGAAATATTGTTGGTCAATGCACAATCTAATACTAGGTCAATGATTTATCGATTGCTATAGTCCCTCTATGCCTACGACAGGGACTAATAATGCTTAAAAAAAAAGGAGATGATGTGAGACATTGTGGTCATATAAGACACATCTCAAAGGCTACAAACAAAACTATATATTCATTCTATGAAATCAATGAGGAAGGTGCTACAATTATTTATTCATCAAAAGGTACTAAAGTATAGATACTATGATCAATGTGTCTATCAACTATCTCCAATTTTGGATGGTCAACAAGAGTATAGGGCCTCATCTTGCATTCACTGGTGCACTGCTTGAATCCATAGTAAATTGCCATGTCTGCGGAAAGTATGAACATGCTAATAACATTGCCTATCACTCTTCCTACTATCAACAAATCTATAGAACAAGACATTGCAGCAAATTAATCATAAGTGTTCCTTTTTCCCAATTGAATTCACAGTTGATTCTGATTCAGGTTGATTAAAAGTGGAGAATGTAGTGGAGGTGTCTTAGTATGGCATGAAAACAATGGAATGATATGGGTTGACAAATTTATTACCACCTATGTCATAGCTTGAACTTTTGAAGTGCCATGTAAGATGGTTCATAGTAAAAGATAACTCCTTAAGAAAGGCCATGTGTATATGTTTATAAGCCACGTGTACATTTCAATCACTCACCAGAAGCACCATAAGATAGTGAGAGCCATGTTTTTTGGAAGGATCCCTGCCATTGCTAATGCATCTCCATATTGGTATGTGTTAGTCCTCCTACCTCTTTTACATATGGTGGTCCCATGCTGGGAACGGTTCCATAATTTGAAATTATATGGAATTTGATTTCCCAAAATGTTATGAGGAAAATATTTCTATGGCATGGGGTAAACCACAATACACAAGAATGACATGCAGGAATCAACTCTAATCCCAAGTATGCTATATAAATAAAATGTTAAAAAGACAAGGCCAAGATCCTACCTTGTCCAGACGTTTGATGAAGACCACCATTAAGTACACAACTCAAAGCCTTATACATGCATATTGTCCTCAACAACTAAGATATGCAAGCATATGGTGATATATAGTGTTAGCATATAAATTAGCATAATCCATTAACATTCATGACAAATATGCCCATGGAATAATAATTCAAATATTTGCAAGATATCAATTGGAAAAGAAAATAATATTTCTATTAAAATAATCAATAGAAGTATATATGTGACAAACTTTTGTACCGGCACACATCAGAATTGAGAAACTAAGTTCCTCCACTTAGGCCTCCACCACTTCAATCCTCCACCAAAGGAAATCTCATATAAATGAGACAATGAGGTTCTCCATCACAAAGAAGGAAGATCTTGGGGGTTGAATAATGAGTTCAGACTTTCAAGGATAAAGGGATGTAGACTCAATATGAAGTGAAATTCTCCAAAGTGTATTTTCTCTCAAAGTTGAATTCTCTCCTCCAAGTATTGGATATGGCTCAATTTATAGCCTTCAAATGGAACTGAATGGCAGAGTTAGAGTATTTCAAGTATATGGAAGGTCAAGGATCATGGATCCCGTGACATGGCATGGAAACCCGACATAATTTTTAATTTTGAGAACCAAACCCGATGTACATGGATTGTAGTGGAGAAACCTATGTATACACTTGTTGCCTAACTGATAGGGCACGTATATGTGGAAAAATAAGTTTTTTTGGCTCTGGAAGGTACAAAAAGGGACTTCAAGTCTGCATAGGGGAATGGAAAATCCATCCAAGCAAGTTGCATGGGGTGAGGGAAAAATTGTTGTAACACAAGAGCCTCGTGGTCATGGTGGGGATCAATCTATTGTAATATTAGCAGTGGAACTCAATTATATTGCCATGCCTAGGAAGCCAATGAATGTGCCTTTTCTCAGAGGTTTTTCTTAGGAAGCTTGCAAGCAAGTTCTATTCAATATTAATTTCCTCTTTAGTAGAAGGTGGACAAATGACCCATATGAAAGAATATCCACCCAATAATTTTACCAACAGTAACCCATGTATTTCTATCGCATAAGTCGTTTTACCTATTTGATCTCGCAAGTTTGTTGAGCACGAGGAAATGATTGACTATATTCAATATTGACATAGAAAAGTAGAACATATAAACATGATACAGTATGGAAAATGAAAACATACCCATGCTAAAATTGTAATAGATGGAATAAACTACACAGAACTCCATCCAGGCAAAAAAAAAAAAAAAAACTATAGGAATCTTAAACTTCTTTGCAACTTCCGAAACCTAGTGGAAAAAGGAATGGTAAATGATGCCAAATAAATTGTTATAGGAAACTTAAACTTAATTCCAACTTCCAGAACCTAGTGAAGGAAGGAATGGGAAATGATTCCAGATATATTGTTGCCTTGAGCATTTATCCTCTCTATGAGATTCGCTAATGTGAATCCTCCCATCCATCATAACATGTCGAGAACAATGTCCACATCCTTCCATCGATTGAAATCCATAGGTTTTTCAAACTTAACTCCCATAGAGGAGTCTCGCACCCCACACATTGCATTCCGAGCCTATAACATGCACTCATAGTTGACTTTGGTCACCACAAACTATGACTTCCTTTTTCTTTTCCATGGTGAAGGTTGAGTAAAGAAAAACACGTGTGTTCTATTTTAACTAGGTGACAAAAATATAGTTTCTTACAACTAAGCCACCATCAACTCTTATATATTTGATATTAAATAATTCTCAATGTATAAACAAACTCATCATCAAGTGCATTATGACTATATTTTATTTAAGTTATTTGAAAATGATTATTTATATTCCATCTATTATTTCTTTTATTAGAGGTTGGTAAATGATGATGATGATGATGATGATGATGATGATTAACGTCCACTAAGACCGAATTGGTCTATCAAACCTTAAGAGGTTAAGTGATTACTTGTGATTCTTTAGAATTTTGTTTATGTGGTCAAAAAGCATTAAGAGAAGCTTTCCAAGATCACCATACTTTTGTTGAGTTGAGAGGTTAGGAAGGTTGGTAGTATGATAAATATTTTGAAAATGAGATCTAATATGGGTATAGGTTGGACAAGCTAAGAGAAAGTGTTTTTCATCTTCAACCTTCTTAGTGTCACAATGGTGACACACTCTTTCATCCCATGGCATTTTAGGAATTGACCAACACCCAGTTTCACTATGGAGCTCATGAGAATTTGTTCTTATCTTAGTAATGCTTATTTTTTTCTTTACACTTGGCAAAACATATAGATAATTTTGATCTTCTAGATTAGGGTTGATTACATATTTATAATACCTTAATTTTATATTTTCCTCTAACTCTTTCTCACACCACATTTTCTCCTTAAATTTTGATTTGATGTTTTTTTTAATAGTATCTTTATTCTGCAAAATGGTTTCTTCCATGATTCCCCAATAGCTTAGCCAAGACCGGACGTCTTTATGCCATCCTCACTTGAGTCAATGGTGGTTATGACTTGATTTTGAAGCAATTTTAGGTAGCTTCTTCTCTTCCATGTTGTTTAACTTGTTCTTATACATTAGGTATCTAGTCATAGCCATGCTCTCAATGGGGGAGAGGCTTGTTTCTAAGAGGAGGATGGGATAGGGCGTATTTCCTTTAATTTTGAGATTATAGGTTATAAAATTCTT
>ML808080.1:214750-239965 GCA_009831015.1 Picea engelmannii
ATCCCCATTTTTAAAAATAGGAACAATGAGGCTTTGCGTCCAGGGTTTAGGGAAGCCCTGCTTGACTGCTAAATTGAAGAGCTTGTGTATGTGAGGGATAAGGATTGGCCCTCTGATTTTAAAAATTTCATCTTGGTAGCCTTGAATGTCCTTAGCTTTCCCATTTGCGAGCCGCTTAACCCTGAACACTATGTCATCTAAAGAAAAAACTTCTTCCTTTGTAGGGACAATAGGAATGGTGTCCATGGAGTTAGGAAGCTCGTAAAGACTTTTAAGGTAGGAATTCCAGATCCTTAAGGGAATCCTATTATTTTCTTTAGTATAATGACACTCATTGGTTAATTAATATAATGAAAATCATTTAAATATCATAAGACAAACATAATTATAAGACTAATTATTGGTATAATATCAAATATAATTTTCAAGATTAATTATTGTTGTAATATTTTATTTAGATTTATTTTTATTTTGAAACATATTACTAAATAAATTGTCTTAAAAATAATATGAAGTAGTAAAATAAATTGAATTGATTATAAGAAAAAATTTATAATTAAAAATACTTACTCAAACCATAATCATATTTAGAAAGGTAATTTTTTCAAAAACTCAAATTAATAAATATAGAAGAATATGATTTATTTTTCTACTTTTAATTTAAATTCTTCATTTTACACATTACAAATCTACAAGAATGATACTATGCAATTCATATTTTTACTTTCAATGACACTTCTTTATCTTATGAGGACGTCTTAATCAATGACACTTCTTTATCTTATGAGGACTTCTTAATGTAATGAGTAATTAATAAACTATTGGAATTGAGATCGTGCATAGGTACATGATACTTATGAGAGATAGGGAATAACTTGAGTATTAAATATTCTATAGAATTAATTTTAAAAATTAAATTTCATAAAAACATGATAATAAAAACTTAAAACAAAAATTATAAATTATAAAAATTTATAATAAAATAAATTAATTTAGACCTAGAAATAAGATTTAAGCCTGTGTTTCAAATTTATTGTAATTTATTAAGCTAATTATGGTTGAACTTTAAATTTTAAAATAAAATTTTTTTATTAAATAAAAAAACATTAATTATAAAACAAAATTACAAATTTCATATAAATATTCAAAGAGATTGATATTAGAATATTTTAAATATATTTATTTAGATACATGATTCCATAAAACTTGTGAATGTGAGTGAGTAGTAGTCTTAAAATTCAATGATAAGGTTAGAATTCATGAAAATATCATTTAAATATTCAAATAAATTATTATTTAAATATCTTAGTGCATCTAATGGTTAAGAATATGTGTTTCTTATCATAGGTTCAAAACCTAATCGATGCACGGAGGGGCTCCTTGTCCCACAAACAAGAGGGTCTCATACACCAATTTGGTGTTTGGCTTGGTTGTGTTGAATTATTAAAACAAAGTGTTTTTAATTAGTGAGTTGAGTTTTATTTAAGAAAATGTTTTAAATAACATTAGTGAATTAAACAATAGTCGTTGATCTCAAGTGAGGTGAGAAGTAATCTCAGTCGTGAATCACTTTGGAGATTAGGGTTAAATCATAACTCAATCTTATAAAAGCAAGGCTAGGGTAAAGGAGGAAGACACTTACTTTACTTTTTCAGATTGATTGAGATAGATTGATTTGAGACAAAGAGAGTTGGATCATGAAGGACTGTGATTCAAGGAGATCTTAGATAGGTGGAGAAGGACTTTCATCTAGAGATCTAGGTCAAATGAAGAGAGAGAACAATTGTACAGCAGAAGGATCAATCATTGCGGAATAGTGCTGATTTTCTGGAACATTCACGTAGTGAGCATGAGTTTTAGCTTTACAATCGCGCAAATAGCATAGGTCTGCACAGATATCAGTGTAACAATCACTTTTTTTGTTGTACAAGATTGTACAACAAGTTTTCCAATTAATCAAGACAATCATGTTTTTGATGTACTTTGTCTCTTTTCTCTTTGGGTCATTTTCCCAGAAAGGCAACCCTTGTAAGATTTGAAGTTATTTGAATGATAAGCTTAGTTGATGGGAAGAATATCTTTGTGTATTGTACATGATATTTTTGGTTTCTAGCTTTGCTTTTGGTAGATTTATTTGATTTGAATATTTCAGTAGTGTAATTTTGTTTTGTGAGCTGCTAATCTAATTTGCAGTAAGGAATCACTAGATAAAAAATACCTAGGTGTTGAAGTAAGAAGTTTTCAACATGGTATCGGAGCGCATGCTCTGAAGGGAAGCCAGATATCATATCTATAGAATATCTTATCATATCCATAACTCGCAGGAAGAAATTGAAAGACATATTTCTTGGAAACAGTCGTTCTGCAGTTGGGTCATTCATTGAGGACAACATTGGTATTTTTGATACAGTCGCACGGATAGCACGAGTATTTATTTATAGGTCAGGTGGTAACAATGCAGGTATCAGTACACAGGTTGCACGGAAAAACATGGGTATATATTTGCAGTCACATTGTCAACACAATTAATGTGGGCAAAGGCGGTATAGGTCAGTATAGGGGAGTTTCAACAGTAGGTTATTTCCAGGGTAGTTTATCAGATCTAACAGATGGAAGTAGCACCTTTGAGAGTTAAAGACAGATTGGATGGAGCATCCAAATTCCTATCTTGGAAAACGATAGTGACTTTGGCATTAAAGGAGTATGACCTTTAGGAGTTAGTGGATAAACTAGTTGTTCCACCGATAGATTCGACATCTTTGGAAGCTCATAAGAAGAAGGGGATCAAATCACATAAGGTACTCTTGGATTCAGTGAAGGATCATTTAATTCCTCACTTATCCAAGAAGAAGACAAGAAAAGAAATGTTTGATGCCTTGGTAGGTTTATTCCAGAGCACTAACATGAATAGGAATATGGTATTAAGGAAAAAACTCAAATCAATGCAGATGTCTAGATCTGATAATGTTACCAATGATCTCATGAGGATCACACAAGTGCATGATTAGCTTGCAGCCATAAGGGAGAAAACGAAGGACACAGAGCTTGTGAATGTAGAAATGAATGGTGTTCGAATGTATTGGGATTTTAATCCCTAGACAAAGCCCCATGTTATGTATAAAACCCTTATTAAGCCCTATCTATTGAAATATTACATTTCTAGTAGGTCAGATTGATCTGGATTATTTTCGACATGAAATGAGAGCAGAGATATAACACAGAAATATACAGAGATATTGAAAGAACGGAAATAATATAACAAAGATATATCATAGATATAACAAGAGGCACATATATACAATAATACACAATTTTCTATTAATGAGTGAAAATGTACAAAGATTGTAAAAATACAGAGTGAAAGACTTGCTAGAATGGTGGTAGCTTATCTCTGAGAAGAGATGTGACGGCTACTCGCATTCATAAGAATATGATTGTTACAATGTGGCTTCAAAGGCCTTTTTAAGATAAGTAAAATCCAAAACCCTAACCCCGGAAGATGAAAATCCAAAAGGTTTGCAGGCCCCGATGGGGGTAGTTGATACGTCAACTTCCTAGGGGCATAAATTTTTCATACGATCTTCATTTGGGGCACTCGATACACTGTTAGAAAGGTCTAATCGAGAAGAATGATTTTTGACTATCCCAAGTTAATGAATTTGATAATCACTCGGTCCCCAAATCCCCAAAAAACATCGTTTAGGGCCTCAAAAAGGCCCTGAAAGTTTGGAACCCAAAAAACTGTCGAACAACTGCCAAGATGGAAAACTATTTTTTGAGCCCATGGAATATGTAGGTGGCCACCGATATCCACCTGGATCAATCCTACCTAATTAGGAAGCAATGGTCTCCATTTCGTTGAGTTCCCAGGGAAGAGAGGGAAGCGTTTGCTAAATTTGAATCTTGGTGAGTTGCTTTCCTTGTTGGAGACGTTGCGTTACTCGGTTTGTGGAAGGTTGTCACAAACTTGTTGCTAGTGGGAATGAAACTATTCAACCAGTCAGGATACCTAAGATGACTGTATGCAGAAGGAATTTTTGTGCTTTGTTGCAATCGTGTCGACTTGCTTCTGTTGGATAGAAGGTGTTTGTTCTGAGACTGTAGTGGTTGCAATATCCTTCTATTCACCTTCCGAACAAATTGTGAACAAGTCAAACTTTGTAGTATGAGATACTACCTTGCGGAATTGTTTAGGTGGGACAATAGTTGGAACTACCTCTGGTATTCTGTAGACATGACCCCCCAAAGTAACAATGACACTACAGTGTCAAGACTCATAAACATCATAGCACTTCCACATATATGGTTGGCCCAAGAGAACATCACTGACATCTAGTGGGGAAACATCACATAATACCTCATCCTTGAAGGGTTGGATGTCGTATGACAATCGACACTACTGGTTGACACGAAGATCTCGTCCCTCGCGAAGCCACCCGATGTTGTATGGTTGTGGGTGTGGTGTTGTCAACCATCCCAATTGTTTGATGCCCTCTATTGTGATGAGGTTCTTTTGGCTTCCTCTATTAACAATAAAATGCAATGGGGTCCCCTTCACCCACATTTGTGAATGAAAAATTTTCTCCCCCTCTTCAGGATATGTTGGTTCTTCTGGTTGAATTGTTGCGGTTGTGACAATAGTAGTGGGGTTTGCGTTGATGATTTGTCTTTTACCAGTATTTTCAAAATCAGATTCTGAATCAGGGTTCGACTCCTTGTCTTTAATATCGTCCACCAATGCCTGTTTTGAGCGACATTCATCGGTGTTGTGCCAGGGGATTTTGTGGAAATCGTACCATTTACCAGTGTCCTTCTTTGTCTTCCCATGACCCATCTTTTCCTATGGCTTAGACTAGTTTTCAGGAAGTTGTTTGTTAGGGTCGTCTTTCTCCTTCCATTGTTGCGGATATGCAGATCTGAACTCTTATTTGTTCTGGTGCCTAAATTTCTTCTAGATTTTAAAAACATATCAATAGGAAACACCAAGTGATGAGATATCCAGAAAATCCATTTCGGTTTAGATGTATCTGTGTAGAGCCCCACGGTATTTCAGAACCAAATGTCGCTCGGGGTATTTGATACCCAAATTCATGCGCAAGGTATGGAAGGTATTGGTGAACTACGACACTACTTGGCCCCTCTCTTTCCGCAGTGTGTTCCATCTCATGTACTGGTCTTCATAGTTGCCAACAAGGTAATATTGTTCCTTGACCGCATCCACAAAAAAATCCCAAGTGGGATCGGCCCTATATATTCCAAACTCCTCTGTGGAACTTTGCTCCCAGTAAGTTTCCCACTAATGTTTGACATGGGGGAGAGCCTTAAGGAGTGATAAGGTGATATTTTCCCTATCAGAAAAGTGGTGAACAAAGAAACAACCTTCTAGCATATTTAACCATTTGTCTAGGGCATTCACATCTATCTGACCTTCAAATACGAGAATATCAAAATTAACCTATACCTTGAAAGGAGAGGTGCCTTCAAAGTAGTCGATTGATGAAGAAGCTCCTGTTTTTATCGACAGGCATTGAAGGATGTGGGAAAAATTCTTCATCATTTCATTTCTCTATCGCGTGAGATCTTTCTCAAGCAACATATTAATAGAATATTTTGCTCCTTTTTTTTATTTTCTTCCTCCATGGAGGGTTTCTTGGGCGTGTGAGATTGATTTTACTAAAGAGATACAAGCTCGATACCCAAATTGCTATACTCAGACCTCTTGGGGGACATGCACTGAAAAACGATCAAGAGAAGCATGCTTTGATACCACTGATCCAAATTATTTTCGTAACAAAATGAGAGCGGATATATAGCACATAAATATACAAAGATATTAAAAGAGAGGAAATAATATAACATAGATATATCGGAAATATAACAATAATACAGATATACAATAATACACAATTTTCTATTAATGAGCGAAAATGTACAAAGACTGTAAAAATACAGAGTGAAAGACTCGCTAGAATGGTGGCAGCTTATCTCTGAGAAGAGATGTAATGGCTACTCGCATTTGCAAGAATAGGATTGTTACAATGAGGCTCCAAAGGCATTTTTATCATAATTAAAATCCAAAACCCTAACCCCAGAAGATGAAAATCCAAAAGGTTTGTGGGCCCCGATGGGGGTAGTTGATACATCAACTTCCCGGAGGCATAACTTTTGCAAACAATCTCTATTTGGGGCGCTCGATAAACCATTAGAAAGGTCTAACTAAGAAGAAAAAATTTCAGATATCCCAAGTAAGTGCCTTTGGCAATCACCTGGGCCCCAAATCCCCAAAAAACATTTTTTAGGGCCTCAAAACGGCCCCGAAAGTTTAGAACCCGAAAAACTGTCGAAAAACTACCAAGATGGAAAATTGTTTTTTAAGCCCGTGGAATAGGTTGGTGGCCACCGATATCCACCTGGATCACAGATAGAACCCTTAACCCTTGGTGTCCTATATATATATCAAGGAGATCTAGTATTAGGATCATATTATCTCATCTCATATTGTGTTATGAAGTGGATATATTGTAAAGGAGGTTTCCCCCTTGAAGTGGACTATAATTTATTGATTTCTTATCATTTTTAAGGCGTTGGATCATAACATTTGGTATCATAGCTCATTGATCCTAGGGATTTTCTTCTCCAAGCAAGTCATCTTAGACTTTTCATTATAATTTTTTTTTTTCTGGGACGATTCAAACCATGAAAATTGGAGGTTATTTAGAGGACATATCAAGGTATCTTTGGTAAACATTTCATCTTTCGGGTCATCATACTTTTGGAGATACACCCTGTGGAAGATAGGGTATCTGACTAATCCTATTAACTAGTCTGAAACATGTGTTCCAGGTAAGATTGTCATATATTCTTTAGCGAGGCTTCAAATTTAGTGAGACTAGTTTCATTGGAAAGAGGACAATCTTTAGTATTTTGGGTACAATTTTCATAATCATATATAAAATATTCTTTACAGGGCATGCTGTACAAGTTTGATTTCCTAGAAAGGCCAAAAATCAACAAGGTGTGGGGAAGTTTCCCTAACTTTCTCTTGGCACTTACAATTTTGGTCAAACCTATGGTATGGTAGAGAGGACATATCAGAGTACTACCTGATGAAATTTTAGACTTAGAAGGGCCTAAATTTCAGAAATACATTAGAAGGAAGGTCGTCCAGGAGGAGAAACCCCAAATTAAGGGTTTAAAAGGTACATAACTTACAATTGGCATAATTTTTTATTGAAATATCTACTTTTGGTGATTCAAAATTATTATTATTATTATTATTCCATATGGGTCCTATTATCCCCAAATCCTAGAGATAACTAAGGAGATGATGTCTCGAGGCCCTCAGGTTGCATACATGGAGTACCGAGAGATAGCCTGACCAGCAGTGTCCACTTGCACAGACATAGACCCACCTTGTCACCACAACTCTAGGTTCATCATGACGGTATCCACGCCATCAGTTGGCTTACAGAAGACATTGGGTCTCTCTCCATGAGTTACAAGCCAGGTATTATGGTGAGTGTCATTTCAATATTTGAGGCATTTGAGTTTGTTGCATCTAGTACTTATTTTGATTATGTAATGTTTTCTTAGACATTATGCTCTTTGCACTGTTCTACTGTGGTGGTTGACATTGCACCCTAGAAAGTGGATCACCCTTAGGTATAGGTTTTCTATTGAGAGTTCCTCTGAACAAGTCATCGTGTCATTCCCTACCATACTTGTCACTTTCCACACTTCATCCTCTCATCTCCATATATTTTGGTATTTTCAATTGTACTAACCCAAGAAGGGGTTGTCCCTCATTTCATGGGAAGAAGGGGTTGAAGTCCTAGAGGCTTGTAGCTAGAAAAAGATAAAATATAATCATTAACCTTCTATATGCTCGCTCAAGGATCCTGAGGACAATGAAATGTCTCTCATAAGAAACTGATGGGACCCATGAAAAATAACTAATACAAAATGCCAACCAAGGTGGAGCATGTGTGGGCACCGTTTTTAATGCTAAGGTAGAATCCCCACACATGTTTTCCACTTGGGGAAGCATAATGTGACCAAGGTAGAGTCAAGGTGGGAACAAGTTTTCATGCTTAGGTAGAAGCCCCACCTTGGCTTCAACTTGGAAACATATTGAAAGAATAAAAGACAATAAACGGGCTTTGAAAAAGGTTGCATTGAAAATGAAGGTGCAACACACCCTCTACAAAAGAACCCATAAATGAGATACTACATTCCCTTGTATGTCATGACCCCAATCCCCAATAGTATTGTTGATGCAGGAGCATCGCCAACAAAGCACAAGCGGAGGATGGCTAGACGCACTAGGGCACATTTCAAAGACATTTAAATTTTGAAGAATGTGTATCACACAAATCTTTTGAAAAGAGTTGTGATTAAAGAACATCTTTAAATGTTGTGGAGCTGGGTAGCTCATGAAGGCATCAGAGAATGCGTTTTATTTTAATATAGCTAAGTACAGTATAGATTCGATGTGTCCGATCTAATCTGTCTGTTGCGGATATTTATTGTAATAAATGTTAGTAGCCGACAACTTTTAATTTGACAGTATAGCTTTAGAATCGTTGGAGGGAAGAACTCGAAGAGCCCTCTTGTATAAAGATTTGTATTATTGCCCAGTAGAGGTTGTTGTTGATTTTTTGTTAGGCTGTTGAATCTATTGTAGCAGAGAGTTAAGAGCTACCGAGAAGCAGCATATGAATGCATGTAATTTTTAGTTGAATGAATATAACAGAGGAGCATTGTCTCAAATGTGTGGTGTTGATGTGTCTATCTGAATGAGTGAATGGTAGAATTTATATTTTATTTTCAATTCTCTATTATTTCTTGTTATTGTATCTATGCATGCATTTACATGACGAAATGTATGAATCGGTGAGATTTTAAATAAGTTTCATTTTTTTCTCTTCTACGAGCGAGTGCAAGGAGTGTGTTGACAAAGTTTGTTTCGACTCGTAAGATAAAAAGAGATTGTGTGAACTTATGTATGCAAGGAGTGCATAGGCATACACAAGGAGTGCATGACAGAGTTTCAGACTTGAAATCTCAGGAGGAGTAGCATGACTTGAGTCGCAGAGAAGCATTTGGAGAATAGTCTCAATGGGTGTGAAATCATCCAAAAATAAGTTAAGTGTAGAAGAGAACCTATTGCAAGGTGTGCACAGGTCAATATTTTGACTAAGTGTCGAAGAAGGTGTTTTGATGAACAAGGGAAGATGAAGGAGATAATCTCAGGAGGGAGAGCAGTGAGAAATCTTCAAGCAGGAGAATCCTTAAGGTTTCACCAAAATCTACAAACGAGATTTGTTCTGGAGGGAGGTGAATCATTCCAGATCTTAGAAAATGGATAACAATTCTAATCTAATGGCTAACAATTGAAGATGATGGCATATTCTTAGTAGTCCTCCCAAATCAATGAATGTGATTTACTCTTCATAACTTCCTTGTATTTTTGAATGCATCCGTTAACCTGTTTACTTTTTTACATTTACCTAATCATATTAAGGAATTACTCTATCATTATATGATTGCCACGTTTAAATGATTAACCTTTGGAATTATCACGTTTGTATTTCCTCAGTTGTCTGTTCATTTTCTGACTGTACACGCAGCCTTTCCTTAGCTGTCCATCTGTTCATTTTCTGGATTTCCTCACTTGTACGCCCGTTTCATTTTCTTATTGCGCGTTTTGATTTTCTGCCTGTCCACGCTTTTCATATTGCGCGTTTCATTTTCTGCCTATCCACGCTTTTCATTTTCTGAATTGTGGCTTAGAGTTCAGGTAAGGAGAGCTCCAGATCACAGTGAGGAAAACCACTGAAATATGTTTTAGAGTGCTCTCTGGATTGTTAAGTATGGGGAGATCTAGAATTCTATGGATTCGGCATTTGTATTGTATGGTCATTGTTGCAGGCTGTGCTGCAGAAGCTCCTCAGACGTATGTTGTTCATGTGTCCAAGTCCCATATGCCCTCTGCTTTCGATACTCACGAGCAATGGTACGCATCGACTATCAAATCCTTGCAAGGAATTGAAGAAGAAAAAGAAAGGAATATTATGTACAATTATGATCAGGTCTTCCATGGATTTGCGACGAAGCTCAGCCATGCACAGGCCGAGGCGCTAGAGAGCATGGAAGGGATTCTGGGTGTTTATCCAGAGATCGTGTACGAGCTCCACACCACACATAGCCCCAAGTTTTTGGGAATAGATGGTAACAACGGATCGGCTTGGTCTATATTAGACCAGGCCATCGATGTCGTCGTCCAAAATCTTAGAAAATGTTAAAAAAAATAAAAATTGAAAAGTTGTTGAAATTTTGCATTAAGTAAAAGTTTTTGTTTCCAACTTTTTATTCATTTTTTCTTTCGTCTTTTACACATCATTCAGTTTCACTTTCATACCCCTTGACATAATACAAAGCCATAAAATTAACGCTAAATCTAAAATTTATTAGACTTTTATGTTTGTAGGGTTAACCAACTAGTTCAGGATTAGGGCCTTGGATTAGGTTGGAGACGAAACTCTTCAAGGCCATTATAACCAAACATTGGAATCTGAGTTAGGGAGTGTATAAGTCTAGTGTCGTGAAAGTTATCCGGGACCCCCCTCTAACACAGGGGATAAACATGAGGTCATGTGCGGAAAGGTAGTGGAGATAACCCCTCCAAAGATGGACCAATCATAGTGGAGAACACATATAGAGGGCTTGTTTTGGGATTCCGTCGATTGCATTTTCCAAGGGCCTTCATGGGTCTCGAATCCGTTTGAGGTCCTCAGTTTTCTTCTGGACCACTTTCTTTTGATACCCTTGATAGGTTTCAGGCTCGATACCCTGCTCATTGTGGTCTACCCGACTTTCGACTATACCCACCTGGTTACTGTTCGCGCGCTGGCATTCTAGTTGCCTATCCTTTTTAGGGACATACACAGGTGAATGCGGGGGTATACCACGGTACCTGGAACAGACATCGGGCCACGCTTTGCAGAGTATACCTGGAGGGTGATTTCATTTTTGAGTTGAACTTGCACCGGTAAGTTGCTCTAATGTTGGTTGTTGTAACTGTTCTTCCAACTAATTTAGTGTTTGACTGTCTTATCTTATAGGAACTTTTTTTAGTGTGTGTTACTTTTGAATTTTTAGACTACCTTAGAGAGTCTTTGATCTTCTCAAACAGTGGAGGATCATGAGCTACAACGGTCATGAAGTCTTCATGGCCTGTCGCCGATTACACTAGAGCCACCCCCGCCACCATTAAGGCGAAAGCTAGACCAACAAGGGTCTTTTGAAGTGACTGGGTCACAAGCAATTATACCCGACCAACATCTAGAGGAACCAACCATTTTGGACCTTGGAGCAAATGCTCTTGGCCCATTTTAAACCCCAACCATTGAATTCTTGGCACCTTTCATCATACCAATTCAATTTTACGAGCGCCAGATAGTGTCGCACACATCAATGGAAACAAATTTTGTTACTCCTTCTGGGAATTCTTCAATTCCCACTATGGTTGTCACCATAGGAGAGTTTTCACCTCCTAACCCACCGTCACTAGTCCGAGCCACCATGGTCTCGACCGCCTCTACATCGCATAGTTTTTTGATCCTGTCTTTGGCGGCGACCACAACCCCTTTCACACCAAGTGTGACAGACCCTTCGTTCTCATACATGATGCCTAGTTCAGGTACAAGTCCTGTACTTTCCTACTCCACTTTACAGACTTTAGGTATGGGGGCAGGGATCTCTAGCGCTCCTCTGCAAGGTCACATGGGGGGCACTCCTACTCCTTTTAATGCTTTCCCTTATGGAGGAGGTCATATACCCCCTTCGTCCCCTTCACTCGGTGGCTCGCATCAACAATCCGTCGGGAAACCTACACACCATAGTTTATTTGGAGCAGGAAGTCAAGGACCACCTTCGCATAATATACCGGTAGGTTCGACACCATTTTCTTTGATCGAAATGTTTGGTAACAATGCCTACTCATCAACTGCCTTCCCAACTGGGGGCAATCCCAGTTTTGGACAATCTATTCCTATGCAAGGTACTATTCCTGCACAGGGGGAAAACCTGAGAACTTCTTCTACATCAAGGCCTTGGAATTCTTGGCAGGGATCCATTCCCTTGTTTGGAATGCCGATCTGGGGTAATTCTTTCCACAATCAATGAAACCCCGAACAAACTACTATGCCTATCCCCACGGGACCGACATGGGGCAACCCTTCCCAAAGTCCTTCGAATGCAATGCATGCCCAACCATCTATGTCCTATTTTGGAAATCAGTCGATGATGTCTCCACATACATAAAATCCATATGCTAGCCAGGGCCAAGGTTTCTACCAGAATCCGGGCTAGCAGCCGAACTTTTACTGGCAACCTAGTGCCAGTCAAACTCCAGGCCCCTTTTTCCTAGGTTATCACCAACAACCCAAACTACCCTTCCTAGCAACTTTGCACTTGCCAAATTTGACAAGGTTGTTGAATGACCCTATTTTCCACGATCCACGTTGGCCTCCTATGCCACCGAAGTTGCCTTCGGACATCCCAAAGTTCGAAGCCAAGCCTAATGAAGATCTATAAGATCATGTGACAACATTTCATCTTTGGTGCTCATCTAACTCGTTGAAAGACGACTCTGTACAGTTGTGATTGTTTCAATGTAATCTCATTGGGAGTGTCGTGAAATGGTACATTGAGCTCGATCGCTCAAGATATTCTTCCTTCAAAGAACTAGCGATGGATTTCCTAAACCATTTCCATTTACCTGTGAGATACGACGTTGGCACAGAGCTGCTCACCAATTTCGAACAGACAACAACGAACCATATCTCTGATCATATCCGAGAATGGAGACACCAGAAGAGTTTAATTAAGGTGCCAGTCCCACCAACATTCCTGCTTGAGTGGTTCCTTAAGTATTTGGTCCCGCAGTTATCCAAAGACATCACAATGTCGGGAGTATTCTCGGAAGAAAATGCCATCATGAGAGCTCAACAATTTGAGCTCATCTATTCTCAATCCAGTTTATTATACAACATCTTGCCAGATGCACCACACTCAATACTTGATAAAACTAGACAGAGAGCTGGACCACATGCCAATGGTATTGTTGGTTCAACACAAACAAAGCCCGCTGAGCAATTGACGAAGCAGTTGCAACAGTTATCTATACAACACACAGCGGCCAACCAAACTACTACTTTGGCTGCTCCCCCTACCAAAACGTCGAAGGTACACACAGTGCAATCGACTAACACAAAGGCCACCCAGTAGCCTGAAGGAAAGAAAAAACAATGAAATAAGGGCAAAGGGGATAAAAAACCTACCAATAATGTTGGCGGGGACAACACTGAGAAACGGAAGGCGAGGTATCCATGCAACTTGTGCACGGAAGACCATCAGACCCATCTATGTCCTTGGCTTGTAGAAGCCCAAAAGTTTGTGAGGTAGCAACAGCCTGTTGTGTTGACCAATCCATTTCAACATGGGAAAAATCTAACCCAAGCCTCTGCAAGCATAGAAGGGGGCAGCCAAGATCCCTCTCTGCCTGTGAACAACCCTGCATCCGCGAATGTATATATGGTGAGGGATGATGCTTTTATATGGACTAGAGTGCATGACTATAGTAAACCAAGCACTTCTGAGAAGGGTAAAGAAGCTGAACTCCCATCTCTTCCTCTACAGATTGAGAAGATGTTGGGTGAAACAATGACACGCATTCCCAAAGGTGCATTCAAAAAAGATTCTCATAACCCAAATGCAAGGGCTGCCCATAACTACTCTGTGGTGGAAGATTTATCACAAACCCCTTGTGCGATGTCCGCTTTTGAGGTCCTCCAAAGATGCCCTTCCCAGAGGAAAACCTTGTTAACCTCTTTAGGATCTACTGAGACTTGTAATCCGGGTAAAATCATGCTGGATACAACTGACTTAAAACATCATCTGCCTTACCACGTAGCATTTCAAATAGTAGTGGCTTATCCCACGAAAACTTTTACTCGGAATATTTTCAGCATGGTGGTTGATGAGGGCGCCTCGACATGCGTTATGTCGTTGGCATGTTGGAAGGCCATTGGCCAGCCCATTTTGTCTCTGTCACCTACTCTCCTCACCGCTTTCAACGATTGTTTTTTCTGACCACATGGCATCATTCATTCTTTCCCTGTGCAGTTAGGAGGGAATACTGTGTGTGTCGAAGTAGAGGTAGTCGATGCTCCCCTCGATTATAACCTCTTGTTAGGAAGGAGTTGGATTTATGCCATGCAAGTTGTGGTTGCTACAATTTTCTGGGTCTTTTTGTTTCCACACGAGGGTCGGATAGTGACCATCGATCAATTGTCTTTCTCTAGACCTAACCCTGCATTAGGGGCATCCACAGTCCCGATGATTGATAATCCTCAACCAGGTGTCATCAACGTAGGGGTTGGTTTGTGCCCATCTTTGACGGGTACCTTCGATTACCCTCCCCCTCAAGGCAATATCAAATTTATATCCAATCACCACAAGGTTGATATTTTTCAAGTTTCATCGTTCCACACGACTTACTTTGACAATCCATGGATACTTCCTTCCCTAGTACGGTCACCAATTCTATTGTGAGGGAAATCCCCTTACGAACTAGCAAATAGGGTTATCTTATGCATGCAGATATGACCAAAAGAAATATACTTTCTACCTTCGTCCCCAGACTTAAACCCCATTCCTTTTCAGCAAATACATGGTTTAAACCAACATACCTTGTTCCGGATGTTCAATGTCGATCCTTCCTCCCGCTTGATCACTTGTTAGAAGTCCTCCTTTCAAAGCTAACTTGTATGCAAAACAAGCAACAAACTACACATGCATTTTACCTATAGACTAATGGGTTAGAGATTCAAACATATATTTATTGTACTATGAAGAACTCATAAAGTGGGATGGGAAAAGAATTTCTTTATTACTTTAAATGAATCAACTTACAAATGTCGAGACTGGCCACTTCTATGCGAATCATGATCCCGGGCTCCTGTTCAAATGTCCTCCAACTTCTTTGCTTCGTATCTCTTCTTGCACAAGGATGGCTAAAGGGCTGAGACAATGGGAATATGCAATTGGGTAGAGTTTCTTTGCTATATTTTTCCTCTTCCAAATGGGACCCCTACCTCTTCTTTTATAGGCGAGAAGGAGCTAGGTATTTGGATGAACCCTCGGCCATGCATGGCCGGGAGTTTCAGTAACACACCAAAAGTTGTGTGTTCTGTCGGCAACTTTCCTTTTTTCATGCTTTTGTCGGTCCATGCGGGTTGTTTTAGGTCAGTTAGCATGTACACGCATGCAGTAATAGAGTAGGGCACGTGGGCCCTTATAAAAGAGGTTTTTTTTAAAGAGTTGTTCAACACTGTTTTGGCAAAGAACGGATCTGAGATGGCCTGGTGCTAGGTAAGCATGCATGGTGCAATTTAGGATTATAACAAATATGGGAGAATCTTCAAATTTTCACAAGTAGTTCTCGAAGGACTCTATGAGAATCTTTAAACGTAACCAGACATATCAATATTCATGAGATTTGTTAAATTCAAAAAAGAATCTGGAAGTGATTTGTAGCACCTTGATATCCTTTGAATTTCCAAGAGAGAATATTACGAAGTTCTTCTGGAAACATTTTTAAAGGTTCCCCTTCATTCAAAAAATATTCCACCACAAAGTGTTGCAACTGACATAATGAATTAAAAAACTCTAACAACAGAGAACGAAAATTTAACTCTCACAAATATAGAGATCCCCTCAAAAGGCTTGAGGCTATCAATTTTTTCCACCCAAACAAAACCATTAAAAATTAAAATTATAGTAATTACAGATAGTAACATAACACAATATGCATCTCATAGCTTCTCTCCACAATATCATCCATCTGGAATCCCTTTTTCTTGATGTGGAATAAAAAAATCCAAACATATAATGAACTTCGTCCTAGATAGACTTGAAGTCAAGACGAACCACATGACTATGGAAAGAAAAAAAAGATAAATTGATAGGAATTAGATGAAAAAATCTTTTTAAAAAGTGGTACACAACATGCCTGCACTCTCTCTTGTCAACCCAATTGTCTCTCTTGTCAACCCAAATGTTGAACATGTTTGCAAGAAAATTAATGAGGAAATAATAACCAATTACTTAACTTAAAGTTAAATTTTTAGTAGTTGTTAGGGATCAAATTTGAATAATAAAATTTAAAGAGAAGGGTTATATTTCAAATTGAAGGATTAATTTTATTGTAATACATCTACATTGATAGGTTAAAATAAATTATTTTTTCATAAAAAAATAAAAAAATAAATTACCCATAAAATTAATATTTTATAACCTATTTGTTGTAAAAATATTAACCCTTAACTTATCATTCTCCAAACTTAACTTCTTAATCATCAAATTAAATTGAAATAATTTGTCACAACTTTAATTTTTGTTAACTAAATATATATAATGATAATATTTTTACACATTGACATAAAATACTCATTTAAATGTATTACTCAAAAATATTGGAGATTACATAATTGAATAAAATATCATTGCATTTTAACTTTCTCCACCTAATGAAAGAGATACTGGTACCTTCATTCTTGTCAAAGTTTCATAAACTTTGTTGCAATCTACCTAGTGCAATTCGTGAGGTGTTGATAAAGATAAAAACATCAAAGACCAAGTGGATGTTTAGCGATGTAGTTATCATTTACTTCATATAACCTCATGGATGTTTAGCAATATAGTTATCATTTACTTCATCGGTTCCACATGGTCCTTTGTTGTTTAAAATAATTTGGATGGTTCTCTATTAATTAAATATTACCATTGACATACAATACATTATTTTTATTCAGCAATTGTTTAAAGATTTATCCCCCTGTATCGGGTGACAAGGAAGAGACCACCCATAGGGATACCATTCGAGGAAAACCGCCACACATCCCTCCCACATGTTGGCCCCTATTGTCCCCTTCATACCTCTATCACCTCATTTGATGGAGAGCAAGGTTAAGGTTTCAACGTGTAAGGGTTGGATCATTAATCACAACAATCTTCCTATCCATACCTTGCCCTCAAATGGTTCGTCCCTCTTGTCCAACCTTCCATTATAGATGTTCCCTCTACATTAACTCCACTCACTCATCTCCCTCATTTTCACAATGACGATGTCACCTATCTCTCTATCCCTACCCTCTATTTCACTTGGCTTTGCCACCTTACTCTCATTTTTCTCCTCCCTTGTCACTGTTCCATTTGCTCCTTGTTGGCACATAGTCTACCCATCCTCCTACCCCTCTACCTTTCCATCCAAGCCCCAATGGCTCATTGTCGGCACTCTCATCGCGCTAATGGAAGCTCCATTTGAAGTTTACGAGGATACTCGAGCTCTTGTCTTATATTTCCCACATGCCTCCCCACATTCAAGTTAAGATAGATCTTGTAGAGGCAAATGTTCGAGTCCTTTGACGCTTTGTCTCAGACAATGAGGTCCTCAATTCAATAACCTCATGGATCTTGGACACAAGGGATACCAAGTCTCGGGTATCCCAGTTCCTAAATAATGTTGATATCTATCAACATATGAAGCTCTTGTTAGGTCCCATTTTGTTTGATCGCAAGGATGAAAAGAATGAGATCATGCTTTATCTTAATGAAATTCAAGCTCAAATTCAGCCGCATGACTATTATAACCCTAAATTGCACCACACATGCTTACCTAGCATCAGGCCAACTCATATCCCTTCTTTTCCAAAGCACTGCTGAACAACTCTTTGAAAATCCTCTTTTATAAAGGCCCACATGCCCTAATCCATTACTACACGCGTGTACATGCTGGCTTACCCAAAACAACCCGCGTGGACCAACAAAAGCACGAAAAAAGGAAAGTTGTCGACGGAGCACAAAAGCTATGGGTAGTTAACTGAAACTCTCAGCCATGCATGGCTGAGGGTTCATCCAAATACCTAGCTCCTTCTAGCCTATAAAATAAGGGGTAGGGGTCCCATTTAGAGGAAGGAAAAATATAACAAAGAAACTCTCTCCATTTACGTATTCCCATTGTCCCAACCCTTTAGCCTTTCCTTGTGCTAAAGGAGATTCAAAGAAAAGCAGTTGGAGGACAGAAGAAGAGGAGCCCAAGATCAGGTTCGAGGAGCGATGGCCAGTCTCAACTTTTGTAAGTTGACTCATTCAAAGTAATGAAGAAAATGCTTTTCCCATCCCAATTCATGAACTTTTTATAATTTTATTAATATATGTTTGGATTTCTAACTCGTTATTATATAGGATGCATGCATAGTCGTTGCTTGTCTTGGATGCAGGTCATCCTTGGAAGGAGTATTGTGAACAAGTAATCAAGTACAACGGAGGATCAACATCAAACGTCGGGAACGAGGTAGGTTGATCTTTCCATGCATTTACTAAGAAAAGGGGATTTAAATCTAGGGATGAAGGTAGAAAGTAATTTCTCTTCGGTCATATCTGCATGCAAAGTCTGAACTCTATTTGCTAGTTCGTAGGGAGATTTTCCCCACAACATAATTGGCAACCATATTGGGGACACTCTCTAGGGTTCCTGGAATTTTTAGTTTTTGGGTAGTTTTACAGACTAGTTTTTCTTGCCTATTTTTTCTTTTAGTTTCTGTAAGGTTCGAGCTAGCAGGGAGTCTGGTTTTCCATACCAGCTTTCCCTGTCTTTTGCTTGATTGTGTTTTCGGGACCCACAGAGGTACACATGGCCTGCATAAGGTCTACACGTGTGTACCCGTGCCCTATGCTCTTACAACTCGTGTGTGAACGCTAGCTAAGGAAGTAGCAGTAGCGTGTAGAGTTTAGAGAACTTCAGAGGTAGTCATCCTCTTCCCTGTCAGAATCACACATTCTTAGGGGGTTTTCTTGAATTTTTTCTGAGTCTTGTTTGCTAGCAGTCCTATCTCAGATTGTTTTTTCTTTATCATTTTTTCCTTACATTATTTGTTTTTCTGTTAGAAAGAGTATCCAAGCCTTCAAGGGATCCTGGTTATCAATATCAGTGGTCTCTTCCTAGTTTGGTCTGTCTGTTTTCATTTTTTCTTAGAGTTTAGATATACACGTGGCATGTACAAGGTTGCCCGCATGTACACACCCTATGTCTCTATTCAGCGTGCGTTCGCATGCGTGTTGTTTGATTAACAATCACGTGCTTGTACATGATACTTTTTGTTGAGGGTAAGGCAGTTATCCTTTCCCTTGATAAGAATTATTCCTCTTAGGTGTTTGAATCTCTATTTGAGCAGTTAGTAGCTTAGGATTAATCTTACCCTTAGCCTGCTTTTTCTCAGTTAAAAAAGTTGTCATAAAAATAAAATAATTTTTAAGGTTTTTAGACAAGTGTGAGAGTCATTTTTTTTTTTTTTTTTTTTAATTTCTNTTTTTTTTTTTTTTTTTTTTTTTTAATTTCTAGTGTGTGATTTATGACCTGATTCTTTGCGATCTATGATTAGGCCAGAATTGTTTTTCTTGGTTTTTTGCTTGTCGGTATTTTTCCTTTCTTGCTTTACTAGCATTTAAATAAATAAAAAAATCTCTTTTCATTTTATTGTTGGTTGAAAAGTGTGTTTCTGCATTATTAGCCAGGGAAAAGTCGTCGATTTCATAAGTTTTTGCGGTTCACTTAGATCATAAGTAGCTCGTAGTCAAGTAAAGTTACTTTGAGTTTGCTGTCCAAAATCTTAGAAAAATTAAAAATATTTCTTTTGAAAAGTTGTTGAAATTTTTCATTCAGTAAAAGTTTTGTTTCCATCTTTTTTATTCATATTTTTATTTTGTCTTTTACACATCATCAGTTTCACCTTCATACCACTTGACGTAAGACAAAGCCATAAAATTAACACTAAATTTAAAATCTACTAGACTTTTATGTTTGTAGGGTTCACCAACTAGTTCAGGACTAGGGCCTTGCATTAGGTTGGAGAGGAAACTCTTCAAGGCCATTTAAAATCAAACATTGGAGTCTGAGATAGGGAGTGTCTAAGTCCAGTGTTGTGAAAGTTATTTGGGACCCCCCTCTAACACAGGGGATAAACACAAGGTCGCATGTGGAAATGTAGCGGAGATAACCCCTCCAAAGCTGGACCAATTGTAGTGGAGAACACATATAGAGGGCTTGTTTTGGGATTCCGTCCTTTGCATTTGCCATGGGGCTTCATGGGTCTCGAATCCATTAAAGGTCCTCAATTATCTTCTAGACCATTTTCTCTCGATACCCTTGATAGGTTTTGGGCTTGATACCCTGCTCATTATGGTCTACCCGACTTTTGACTGTTCGCACGCTGACAACCTAGTTGCCAATTTTTTTAGAGACATACACAGGTGACTACGGGGGTATACCGCGGTACCTAGGACAGACATTGAGCCATGCTTTGTAGAGTATACCCGGAGGGTGCTTCCGTGTTCGAGTTTCACTTGCACCGGTAAGTTTCTCTAGTGTTGGTTGTTGTAACTGTTCTTCCAATTAATTTAGTGTTTGCTTGTATTATCTTCTAGGGGCTTTTTTTTTTGTGTGTTACTTTTGACCGTTTAGACTACCTTAGAATGTCTTGGATCTTCTCACACAATGGAGGATCCCAAGCTCTGGCGGTTACGAAGGCTTCTTGGCCTATCATCGGTTACACTTAAGCCACCCCCGCCACCATTAAGGTGAAAGCTAGACCAACAAGGGTCATTTGAAGCAACCGGGTTACAAAGCATTGTGCCTGAACAACCCCCAGAGGAATCGACCATTTTGGACCTTGAAGCAACCGCTCTTGGCCTAGTTGAAACCCCAACCACTGATTTCTTGGCACCTTTCATTGTACCAATTCAATTTTACGAGCGCCAGATAGTGTCGCACACAACAATGGAAACAAATGTTGTTACTCCTTCTGGGAATTCTTCAATTCCCACCATGGTTGTCACCACAGGAGAGATTTCATCTCCTAACCCACCGTCATTGGTTTGAGCCACCATGGTCTCGACTGTAACTACCTTGCACAATGGTCTGATCCCGTCTTTGGCGGTGACCACAACCCCTTTCACACCAAGTGTGACAGGCCCTCCGTTCTCATACAAGATTCCTAGTTCGGGTACAAGTCCTGTACTTTCCTACTCCACTTTACAGAATTTGGGTCTGGGGGCAGGGAGCTCTAGCACTCCTCTGCAAGGTCACATGAGGGGAACTACTGCTCCTTTTAATGATTGCCCTTACAGAGGAGGTCATATCCCTCCTTCGTCCCCTTCACTTGGTGGCTCACGTCAACAATCCACCGGGCAACCTACACATAATAGTTTATTTGGAGCGGGGAGTCAAGGAACACCTTTGCATAGTATGCTGGTAGGTTCAACACCATTTTCTTTGAACATAATGTTTGGTAACAACACCTTCTCGTCGGCCTCTTTCCCGACTGGGGGCAACCCCATTTTCGGACAATCTACTCCTATGCAGGGTATTATTCTTGCACAGGGGGCAAACCTAGCAGGACCTTGGAATTTAGGGCAGGGATCCGTTCCCTCCTCTAGAATGTCGATCTAGGGTAATTCTTTCCACAATCAATGGAACCCCGAAAAAACTACTATGCCTATCCCCACGGGACTGGCATGGGGTAATCCCTCACAAAGTCCTTCAAATACAATGCATGCCCAACAATCTATGTCCTATTTGGGAAATCAGCCAATGATGTCTCCACATATGCAAAATATTTACGCTGGCTAGGGACATGGTTTCTATCAGAATCTGGGCCAACAACCAAACTTTTCCTGACAACCTGGTGCCAGTCAAACTCCAGGCCCCTTTTTCCCAGGTTATCAACAACAACCTAAACTACCTTTCCTGGCAACTTTGCACTTGCTAGATTAGACAAGGTTGTTGAATGACCCTATTTGTCATGATCCACATTGGCCTCCTATGCCGACGAAGTTTCCTTCGGACATTCCAAAGTTCGAAGCCAAGCCTAACAAAGATCCAAGAGATCATGTGACTACCTTCCATCTTTGGTGCTCATCTAACTCATTGAAATATGACTCTGTACAGTTGCAATTGTTTTAACATACTCTCATTGCGAGTGCTGCAAAATGGTACATTGAGCTCGATTGCTCAAGATACTCTTCTTTTGGCGAACTGGCGATGGGTTTCCTAAACCATTTCCAGTTACTTGTGAGATACGACGCTGGCACAGAGCTACTCACCAATTTCAAACAGACAACAACGAATCATATCTCTGATCACATCCGAGAATGGAGACGTCGGAAGAGTTTAATCAAGGTACCCGTCCCACCAACATTCCTTCTTGAGTGGTTCCTTAAGTCTTTGGTCCCATAGTTATCCAAAGACGTTGCGACATCAAGAGTTTTCTACGAAGAAGACACCATCATGAGGGCTCAACAGTTTGAGCTCATCTATTCTCAGTCTGGTTTATTATACAACATCTTACCAGATGTGCCACGTTCAATACTGGATAAAACTAGACAGAGAGTTGAACCACATGCCGATGGTATTGTCGGTTCAGCACAAACAAATCCCACTGAGTAATTGACAAAGAAGTTGCAACAATTATCCATACAACACATAGCGGCCAGCCAAACTACTGCTTTGGCTGCTCCCTCAACCAAAACGTCGGAAGTACACATAGTGCAGTCGACTAACCCAAAGGCCACCCAACATCCTGAAGGGGACAAAAAACAATGAAAGAAGGGTAAGGGGGACAAAAAACCCAACGATAAGGAAGGAAGGGACAACACTGAAAAATGGAAGGCGAGGTATCCATGAAACTTATGCGCGGAAGACCACCCAACCCATCTATGTCCTCGACTTGCAGAGGCCCAAAAATTTGTCACGCAACAACATCAGGTGGTGTTGACTAATCCATTTCAACATGGGAAAAATCTAACTCAAGCCTCTGCAAGCACGGAAGGGGGCAACCAAGAAACCTGCCCGCCTCCAAACAACCCTGCATCCGTGAACATATATATGGTTAGGGGTGATTCTTTCATATCGACTAGAGCACACGATTATAGTAAACCAAGCGCTTCTAAGAAAAGTAAAGAAGCTAATATCCCATCTCTTCCTCTACAGATTGAGAAGATGTTGGGAGAAACAATGACATGCATTCCAAAAGGTGCATTTAAAAAATCTTCTCATAACCCAAACGCAAGGGCCACCCAAAACTACTCTGTGGTGGAACATTTATCACAAACCCCTTGTGCGATGTCTACTTTAGAGGTCCTCCAAAGATTCCCTGCTCAGAGGAAAGCCTTGTTAACCACTTTGGGCTCTACTGAGACTTGTAATCTGGGTACCATCATGTTAGATACAACCGACTTAAAACCTCGTCTTCCTTACCACGTAGCGTTTCAGATAGTAGTGGCTTATCCCATGAAAATTTTTACTCAGAATATCTTCCACACAGTGGTCGATGAGGGCGCCTCGACATGCATTATGTCATTGGCATGTTCGAAGGCCATTTTCCAGCCCGTTTTGTCTCCATCACCTACTCTCCTCACTGCTTTCAACGGTCGTTCGTTCCGACCACATGGCATCGTTCCTTCTTTCCCCGTGCAGTTAGGAGGGAATACCGTGTGTGTCAAAGTAGAGGTAGTCGATTCTCCCCTCGACTATAACCTCTTGTTAGGATGAAGTTGGACTTATGATATGCAAGCTATGGTTGCTACAGTTTTCCGGGTCTTGTTGTTTCCACACGAGGGCCAGATAGTGACCATCGATCAATTGTCTTTGTCCATACCTGACCTAGCTTTGGGGGCATCCACGGTCCCAATGATTGATAATCCTCAACCAGGTGTCATCAATGTAGGAGTTGGTTTGTGCCCATCCTTGATGGGTACCTTCGATTACCCACCTCCTCATGCTGATATCAAATTTATATCCAATGACCATAAGGTTGAGATTTTTCAAGTTTCGTCATTCCACACGACTTACTTCGAGGATCCATGGATACTTCCTTCCCCATCATCCATGATGGATGAGACAGGGCACCCAGGCATGTCCATGCCCTTTTCTTCCACTGAAGTAGCATACTATTTAGTCCAGCAAGCTTTAGTTAACACTGATCTGACTCCTGCACAAGAGTTAGATCCACTTGTAGAGCCTATTTGGGCTCAGGGTTCTCTCGCTAACATTGATTAGTTAGACTTAGTCTTGCCTTATGATGAAGCAGTAATTGAAGCAATGACTAGTCCGGACAAACCTTGGGAATATCTTCATCATAGATCATATTTTCTCATAGAGTTAATCCAAATTGAAGCAGGAGAATTCATCGTGACCATGACGAGAGATCAGTCATGTCCTATTAATCTCTTAGCTACACATGAAATTTATGCTGAGGGAAATATGGAAACTATCACTGAAACTATGCCAATCAACATCTCCATGGACCCTAGCGTCATGGAGAACGTCTTCGTCGGAGTGGATTTCTCCCTCGAAGAGATTCAAATCTATACGGATCTTTTCAAATAATTCTGCAACATTTTTGCCTGATCTTATGAGGAAATGCCAGGCATCGATCCAAAAATAGTTGAACATGAAATCACAACTTATCCTGATGCCAAGCCTGTTAGACAGAAGCTTCATCCAGTTAATCCCAAGAAAGCAGTAGCCATCAAGATTGAGGTTGAGAAATTACTAAAGGAAGGTTTTATCTATCCTATCCATTTGACTCAATGGGTGTCAAATCCTGTGCCGGTCAATAAAAAAAAAGGCACAATTCATGTATGTACCGACATCCATGATTTGAACAAGGCATGTCCAAAAGATAATTTTCCAACACCATTCATCGACCAAATTATTGATGAATGTGTTGGTTGTGAAGCCTTTTCTTTCATGGACGGTTTTTCAGGATATAATCAAATCCAAATCAAACTCGAAGACCAACACAAAACGACATTCATTTGTCCTTGGGGTACATTCGCATATCGTAAGATGTCTTTTGGTCTTAAAAATGTTGGAGCCACATTCCAATGGGCCATGTATTTTTCTTTTCATGATCTCAAGCATATAGTCGAGACCTACCTAGATGATTTAGCATCACAATCTCACAAGAGAACAGATCATCCCACACACCTTAGACTAATCTTCAAACATTGTCGCTACTTTAGGATTCACTTGAATCCAAACAAGTGCAGCTTCTGCATAATGTCAGGATGTTTGTTAGGTTTCATCATATC
>ML808080.1:277462-305608 GCA_009831015.1 Picea engelmannii
GTTTCCCCGTAGGGGTTTTACCACGTGAAAACATCGGTGTGTTGATCTTTGATCTGGTTATGTGAGTGGTTACTGAAGGTGTTCATCCTCTGTTGGAATACCTGTGTTGTCGAACAAGCGGGCATGTTTATAGTGTCAATGGTCCGGATCCATCCATATGAGCAGATCAATGGTTGGCGGGAAATCGCGAATAAGGAAGTTGCGCCAAAGTTAACACAATAGATCACGCCCATAGTGTGCAGGGGAGAATAGCAGTCATCCATCCAGAGGACACGTGGCGCGAGATCTAGTCGCGTCGTCATTTCGGCATTCGGAAGTTCAAGGGGTCATATTTTCATGTTGTTCCACATCTCGAAACCCCAAACCTTGATAGCGCCGAAAGTGGGGCCCGCGGTATCACGAAACATTTTCAGCCGTCCATCCAAAGGGGACACCTGGCGGCAAACTGAGCCATCTCGGCGTTTCACTCATCGCGATTTCAAGAAGCAAGGATCAACCCCTTCATATCCGCGAACGCCGAAAGCACCTTTGGGAGTAAGCGCAGGGCCACAGCCCGCAGTCACTTGAGAAAGGAAGAGAGTTATGCAAAGGTGCCAAAGCGTCGAGTTTTTCCACAGAAGGGAATACCACGTCCTCCAAGACCATTTCAGCCCGACTTTGATCCTAGTCCTCGCTAAAGAATTAAATGAATCTGAACAGAGGTAGTTGAAACCTCATCTCACTTATTGAATGCAAGGTATGGGGGTTCCGGCAGACAGTCTGCCCGAGACGGTCCTATACACTAATTTTATCCAAAGGGTCATGGCTGGTCCTCATCTGACTAGAGAAAGTCTGTGTACACCATGTTGGCCTTTAATGTTGCAACTATCTCCCCTGCAGGAGCCATGCGCAGTTAAGGCGGCGTCTAACAAAAGTTATCCGTCTGAATTCGGCTGAAGGGATAGCACGCCTTGGATGACTGAACATGCCTCTGATAGGTGAATTTTGCTGAGTATATAGACTCAGTCTTTGTATTTTGTAATCTATCGATGGTAGAGCGAGGCTCCCGATTGTAATGTTTTAACAGACGCTCTAGTTTTCTGGTTATGCATCTGTATGTAAGATTTCTGGTTTTATGAAAGACAGTTTCCTCGTTTCATCTATTTTTCATCTCATACTGAGGGAGTTCATGATTGACTGATTCACATGAATTATTGCAGTTGCATTATGATAAAGGTTTTATTGTGACACTATTGTATTCCTTGGTTTTCTACGTTTGAATGTAAGATGATCTCGCATTTAAATGCATTCTCCTACAGTCTGCTAGAAACCTGATGTTGACAACATACCTTTGCATCTCTCTGATATAAGTCTTCCCCCCTACTCACCCTTACTACAACTCACTGTCTGAAGTATGTCCAAGACCTCACCTACCCATGCATGTCGGGCCTAGTTTCGAAGTTGAAACAATATCGTCTGAGTTTACTTCCATTCGATCACCTCTTCCATACACAAACTGTGACATAAACTGATGGGCGTCGGGCTCTGCTCCTGCAAGCAATCCAGGAGTGACTTCCATCGCCAACATTTCCGACACTGTTGTCGGGGACAAAGTTGAAAATTTTCCTCAGGATTGAATGACATTGAACCTCTGATTCCGAAGGTGCATCGGGTATCAGAGCCTTTGAAGATTGCTACTGTGCACCTGGCGAATCCATTGTGACGACTCCACTGGGGAGAACTTGCTCTATTAATTGTGTCTTTCAGAGGCAGACACACGCGGTCTCATCCACAACTGCCTCTAGCTACACCTGAAATTGATCCAGAGGTGGTTCTCAGAAAAGGAAAGGCCTCTGAAGAAGAAGATCCCACCACCGAACCAGGTAATCCACCATCTCCTTCTGTAGGAACTCCATTCTCTCCTCCTCAATTTCTTATTAGACCTCCTTCAGGGGTTTCCCATTTCCTGAATTTTGGGAGTGTTCCTACTGAGTTTTCCCCTCCCAGTCTAGGACTGGAGGGAAAAATCCTTGTCACTCCCCTCTCCTCTGAGGCTATACCTTGGCGTAGGCCCAGGACTGCAGAAAATTTCCCCACTCCTATCTTTACTGCTCCGCCTCTTATTACCGTTAATACTCCTGTGCAAAGAGGAGCACCTGCTGACTTGAGCTCGCTAGCCTTCTCCTTAAATCCCCTCTTGTTTCCCACTCCACTTCGGGACTCATTCCCAGTAGCTCCTTCGCAAACTCCTTCTCCTCTGAGTTCTCCTCCACCTAATATCCCTATGGCAAGAGAAAATCCCCCTATAACCAGAATGGAGGCCATTATAGCCGCTAGGTATGCTCCCCTCGTGCTACCGTAGCCTCTCAACGCCCTCCCAGCAGATGGTTACTTCAAGCAGTTGCCCAAGTTTACAGGTGAGGGGGACATAACTGCAGAAGAACACCTAGAAGCCTTTTATCGTTTCACAGATGATAATGTCATCATGCATGCAGATGTATGGATGAGGATTTTTGTCCATAGCCTTCAAGGTGAGGCTAGATAATGGTTCAAATCCCTGCTTCCTGGATCTATTGATGGGATCGAAGCTTTAGATAATGCCTTTTTGAGACAATGGGGAGATAAAAAAGACTTCATGTATTACATGACAGAGTTTGGGTCTTTGACGAGAAAAGAAGGAGAGTCTATCTCCGACTTCTCCAAGAGATTCAATAAAATGTACAATAAAATCCTTGCTGAGATCAAACCCTCAGAAGCCTCTACAAATATCACTTATGCCAGTGCTTTTGATCCTGATTTCTGCCTCCTGCTTAGGGAAAGAAGAGCCACTACTCTGGCCCATATGCAAGATGTAGTCGTGGAGGTAGAATCTAATATATTGGTTGTTGACCGACTCAGGAGCACTGCTGGTAGAAACATATCCAGGCAGAGGCCTGAAGCTTCCTCATCCAGCTCCTCTCCCCTACCCCTTCAGATAGATGAGACAGCTAGAATACTAAAGTCACTTTCTGCTAGAATGGATAGGTGGGAGTTAGAAGGGAAGCCCATGTACAGAAATCCCCAGAATGTTGATGGTAGAGGTTTCAGGAGACCTGATAACAATGGACAGCGGGCCTTCCCAAGGGAACAAAGGGAAAAAGATAGAGAAGATCAAAGGATTCAAACCCCTCTCCAAAATAACCTGGTTACTCATGAGGGAGGGGGGGAGATAGACAAGTTCGACCCTGAAATTCATTGTGTTGAAGAAGCTCCTCCTTTTCCTCATTTGACTCAGTCTGCATATGAGAAATCCCTGATGAACGTTCAAATCCATGAGTTAGGTAAGGGAGAAAGGGTCGGTCACACCTCTAACAGATACAACCTCGGGTCAAGAAAGAAAGAGGGAGACTTTGACAGCCAATATTAGCCCCTCATAACAGAAAGGTCTACTAAAGCTACAACAATCACTACTAAAGAAAATAAAACTCGGAGTGCTTCGCCAGCAGCCAAGGAACCTGTCACTGAGGTAAGGGAAGCTCCTAAGCCTATTCCTTCCTTCAATTTTGAGCATGAAATTAAGAAGATTAGAATCCCTGTACCCCTATCAGAACTAGTTAAAAACGAAGATTTCAAAAGGTCCCTCTCCAAGCTGCTACAATCTGAGCTCCCCCAGCCTTCCACTGACTCAATAAATCTCCAGGATGAAAAGCCAGCAGTTGTCCTAGGGCCCATGGTAGAAGATAGAGATGATTCATCCCCTCCCTTCTACACATCCCTGAATATACATAATAAAGTGTTGCATAACTACCTCATGGATTCAGGGGCTTGCCATAACCTTATGCCCAAAATAGTTATGGAAGAATTGGGACTGGAGGTGACAAAAACTTATCATGATTTGTACTCTTTTGATTCGAGAAGAGTGAAGTGTCTAGGAGTCATCAAAGACCTAGCAATTTCTTTGTTTCAGCTGCCCATGAAGAGTGTGGTCATGGATATTGTGGTAGTTGACGTTCCCCCCAAATTTGGCATGTTGTTGTCTAGATCTTGGATTAAAAATCTTGGGGGAACATTGCATATGGATCTCACGTATGCCACCATTCCAGTCTTTGGAGAGGAACAAAGGAGGTTATATAGAGAAGCTCAGTTGGCCTACATTGTTAGTGATGAAGCAAATCCGACCAATCACCCCATCTTTGCACTTGACACCGACCTGGGGTCTAGTTTATTGTAGCTCACTGATGCTCCTGAAGACCCTTTCCAAGTCAGAAAGCAACCCAGTCTTGATTATCCAATTCCCCCTCCAACCCCTTCCGTGTGGAAGATGTTTTTCGATGGAACTTCTTCTAGCGAAGGTGTTGGTGCTAGGGTAGTTTTCATATCACCTTGTCAAGAGGCCATATCCCTGTCATACAAGCTGGAATTCGAAATCACCAACAATGTGGCAGAGTATGAAGCTCTTGTTCTGGGTATGAGGGCCGCAAAGGAAATGGGAATTAAAGAAATAGCAATATTTGGAGATGCTGAGTTGATTATCCAGCAAGTCAAAAATGCTTATGGTGCTAATAATCCTAGGCTCAGGAATTACAGAAATGAGGTATGGGACCTGATTGACAATTTCTTCTTGGCCTTTAACATTTCTTTCATTCCGAGGGGGCAGAATATTTCAGCCGATTCTTTAGTTGTCTCAGCTAGTTTGCTCAAAGTTCCTCTGCCGCCTAGGGTCAAATATGACGTTGAAAGAAGATATAGGCCCTCTGTACCGGACAATGTCAAGCATTGGAAGGTATTTGAAGATGACCTGGAAATCGAAAAATTTCTCCAATCTGTTGATGAATTTTTTGCGCTGCACATTGATCAGGATCCCGACCCGGAAGGTAACCCTTGCCCTGAGGTTTTTTTAAATAAAATTGCTAATCGCCAGATTATTCAGCTGCCCAGCAATCACATTATGAGAGGACTGGTCCCCTTGGAAATATTGTTCGATTGGAATGATGTGGCCGTAAAGGGTAAGGTTTCAAATGAAGATGTTGATACAACCGAATGCAACATTCGCACACAGGAGGAGCCCAGGTTTGTCAAATTATCAAGCAGTTTGACCAGAGAACAGAAGGCCGAATATACTGAGTTGCTAAAAGAGTTTGCTGATGTGTTTGCATGGACACACGAAGACCTCAAGACTTATGACACATCTGTCATTGAGCACAAGATCCCACTAAAGGAAGAGGCTAAACCGTTCAGACAGAAGCTGAGACAGATAAATCCCATGTTGCTACCTGTCATGGAGAAAGAAGCGAAGAAATTGTTAGATGCCCAAATTATTGTCCCCTTGAGATATTCCGAATGGGTGGCCAATTTGGTCCCAGTAAGGAAGAAAAGTGGAGAAATCAGACTCTGTGTAAAACACCGCCGCAATGTGTAAAAGTAAAAGTAAGGCAAGAGCTTTAAATCTCAAGGCAGTCAAATATTGCCTCATTGGGCAAGTCTTATACTGGAGAGACCCCCTAGCAGTGTTGCTAAGATGTCTGAACCCACTAGAAGCCCATAAGGTCATGTTTGATTTCCACAGAGGCCTTTGTGGGGGGCATCATTTCTGAAAGACCACAGCTCACAAAATCCTCAGGGCTGGGTATTACTGGCCCACTTTATTCGTTGATGTCAGCAGAGAAATCAGGGCCTGCATCAAATGCCAAAAGTTCTCAGGGAAACAACAGCTTGGGCCACTACCACTGAAGCCTATGATAGCTTCAGCACCTTTTCAATAGTGGGGGCTAGACTTTATCGGGGAGATTTATCCTCTCTCAAGTGGCCAGCACAGATGGATCCTGACTGCAACAGATTATTTCACCAAATGGATAGAAGTTGTCCCTACCAGAAGTACATCCCACAAAGTAATTATCAGTTTCCTGGAGGATATCATAGCCATATTTGGCTCTCCCAGCAGTATCATAATTGATAATGATGCTTCTTTCAAATATGAGCCTCTCATTAAGTTCTGTGAGTAGTTCCAAATCTCGCTAAGTCACTCCACCCCCTACTATCCCCAGGGCAATGGTTTAGTCGAATCCTCCAACAAGGGCCTGATAAGGATCATCAAAAGACTATTGGAGGACAACAAAAGGGCTTGAGAGTCGAATTTGAAATTTTCTTTATGGGTTGATCCAGTGACAATGAAGAAATCCCTGGGCATCTCGCCTTTTCAGTTGGTTTACGGAGCAGACGCGGTTTTTCCCACTCAGCTTGCCTTACCTGTGGCGAAGTTCCTTCAAGATTATGAGGGAGAGCCGGATCATATGATCAGAAGGATTCATCAGATAGTAGAAGTACAACAGACCAGGGAACAGGTGAGGGACACCGCTCATAGTCATCAACAAAGGGTCAAACAGGCTTTTGACAGGAAGGTCAGGAAGAAGGAGCTCGAGATCAGGGATTTGGTACTTAAGTGGGATGCACCCAGATAGGATAAGGGAAAACATAGCAATTTTGATGCCCTCTGGATCGACCCCTTCAAAATCTTTGAGGTCTTCTTAAACAACACGTACCAGTTGCACAATCTGAAGGGTGAAGAGGTTTTCAAGAACCTAGTGAATGGGCATTTTCTGAAGAAATGTTTTGTTTGAGCCTTAGACGGCTCCTTTGTTTGTAAATATTGTCCGTTAGTTCTTTGTTCATTTTTTTTTTGTATATTTTCGTCTTAGTAAATGAATCCATAGCCCAATAGCAAGGCACTGAAACTGCAGAATGATTTCTTAGAGCATCACAGGGACGACTCTATCCCCCATGGAGCCTATATGTTAGCGACAATTCTTGTCTTCGGCATCAGGATATCCAGGTCTGCAGGTTGCACAAGGAGCGCCCAAGCGCAGCGCACAGAAAAATTCATTTTCGGACTTAAAATCAAGCGAGCGGGCAAGATTATAGTGTCAACGGTCCGGATCCATCCATATGAGCAGATCAACGGTTGGCGAGAAATCGCGAATAAGGAAGTTGCACCAAAGTTAACACAATAGATCGTGCCCATAGTGTGCAGGGGAGAATAGTAGCCATCCATCTAGAGGACGCGTGGCGCGAGATCTAGTCGCATCGGCATTTCGGCATTCAGAAGTTCGAGGGGTGAGAGTTTCATGTTGTTCTACATCTCAAAACCCCGAACCCCGATAGCGCCGAAAGTGCCAAAAGTGGCGCCCACGGTATCATGAAACATTTTCAGACATCCATCCAAAGGGGACACCTGGCGGCAAACTGAGCCATCTCAGCGTTTCTCTCATCGCAATTTCAAGAAGCAAGGATCAGCCCCTTCATATTTGCGAACGTCGAAAGAACCTTTGGGAGTAAGCGCAGGGCCAAAGCCCACGGTCATTTGAGAAAGGAAGAGAGTTATGAAAAGGTGCCAAAGCGTCGGGTTTTGCCACACAAGGGAATACCGCATCCTCCAAGACCATTTCAGCCCAACTTCTATCCTGGTCCTCGCTAAAGAATTAAATGAAGCTAAACAGAGGTAGTTGAAACCTCAACTCACTTATTGAATGCAAGGTATGGGGGTTCCGGCAGACAGTCTGCCTGAGACGGTCCTATACAATGATTTTATACAAAGGGTCATGGTTGGTCCTCATCTGACTAGAGAAATTCTGCGCACGCCATGTTGGCCTTTAATGTTGCAACTATCTCCCCTGCAGGAGCCATGCGTAGTTAAGGCAACGTCTGACGAAAGTTATTCGTCTGAATTCGGCTGAAGGGACACCACGCCTTGGATGACTGAACATGCCTCTGATAGGCGAATTTTGCTGAGTATATAGACTCAGTCTTTGTATTTTGTAATCTATCGATGGTAGAGCGAGGCTCCCGATTGTAATGTTTTAACAGACGCTCTAGTTTTTTGTTTATGCATCTGTATGTAAGACTTCTGGTTTTACGAAAGACAGATTCCTTGTTTCATCTAGTTTTCATATCATACTGAGGGAGTTCATGATTGACTGATTCACATGAACTATTGCAGTTGCGTTATGATAAAGGTTTTATTGTGACACTATTGTATTCCCTGGTTTTCTTCGTTTGAATGTAAGATGATCTCGCATTTAAATGCATTCTCCTACAGTCTGCTAGAAACCTGATGTTGACAATAGACCTTTGCATCTCTCTAATATAATTCTTCCCCCCTACTCACCCTTACTACAACTCACTGTTTGAAGTATGTCCAAGACCTCACCTGCCCATGCGTTCCGGGCCTAGTTTCGGAGTCGAAACAATATCGTCTGAGTTTACTTCCATTCGATCACCTCTTCCATACACAAACCGTGACATAAACTGATGGGCGTCAGGCTCTGCTCCTGCAAGTAATCTAGGAGTGAATTCCTTCACCAACAAGTTGCTTATTTGTATTCTGGCTAAGATCCTTTTGTCTTTTGATCTAACCGAGTGTTGTTATTTTATTCAGCTGTAGTGCTTATTTATATTCTGGCTAAGATCCTTTGTAAGTTGATCTAGTCGAGTATTGTCAGTTATTCAACTGCATTCATCCATTTTGTAATCCACGGAGATATTATAATACAAACTTTGCAGTCCTTTGTCGCATTTATTATTTGTATGATCATTTATATGTTGTAAACCTTTGATCCTACACACACATTAGCAACGTTTCCTAGACTAGCCAAGTCAGGAACATTACAGTGGTATCAGAGCTTTAGTCCTACTAGCCTGTGACTAAAGACAATGAGTGCAGCAGAACACCCAGAGGGTCATGAACACGTAGGTGACGAATATGTCACTTACAACAAACATCAGGAAAGAAGGCATAGGCATGATTTTCCCCCTTTTCCTCCTAGCTCAAAGGAAGAGAAAGAGGAAGAGGAAAATAGAGAAGTAGAGAGAAGGGAAGAACATGAGGTTGAGTGTGAGGCACAGAGGATGCTAGGAGACAGGTATGAGTGGCCAGAGGGTAGTGGCAAGGCCCTCGTAGATCTAGAGGTATCTTTCATGCAGGTTATCAACGATGTGTTAGCTTGTTAATGGACCATGTCTCAGTCCTTGGCACAGATGGTTGATAGATTGGCTAGAGTGGGAACCCCAGATACACAAGTCCCGCATGCAGCACAATGGAACTCAGGAGTAGGCAGTAGACCCCAGTCACCCTCTTGCACATACACCTCTGCAAGTAGGATTCCCAGACCCTTGTTTCCCAGTTTTCAGAGGGCACCCATGGTAGCAGCACTGCCACTGATACCACAGAGGCCACCCACTCATGCTGACGACATTGTAGAGTATATGAGGGAGTACGCAACATTGGGTCATGACTTCCATTGGGACATGAACCTAGTCGAGTACTGTGGACTCAGACTCAGGAACCACCCCAAAGAGCCGCAAAAGGGAGGACCACAACAACACCAGGGGCATAACCCTGATTTCATCCGCAAAGTTGGGAAACTCACCGTCCCTTCTTTTGACAGATCATCTAAATACACCGCCAAAGATTGGGTACAGAAGCTAGACATGTATTACAAGCTCAACCAGATGATTGAGACAGAGGCCATCATTTTTGTGACCTTACACTTGGAGGGTGAGGCACACGAGTGGTGGTACCATGGACTAGTGACATTGGGTCATAGTCGCATCATCTTCTATAGGGAGTTTATAGATAGGCTCATGGACAGGTTTGACAGGAAGGATCTCGAGATACACTTCAGGGATCTAGCCCAGTTGAGAAAACTGGCAACAGAGGCATTCATCACAGAGTTTCAATGGGTATCCATGGCAGTGACAGATATATCAGAGCCCAACCTGATCATGCTATTCAAAGAAAGACTCACAAATCCTTTGAAAGGATGGGTGAAGGCATACAGGCCTCCTACTTTGCAGGATGCCATCCTTTGCACTCGAGATCTGGAAAACTCAGTGCCAAAGACTAAAACTTTCTCCAAACCATTTGTTCCCCAGAGGGATCGAGACAGGAATCCATTCTAGAGAGAATGGAAGGGCAAGGAGAAGTTGGATGATGAGACTAGGTGAGAGCTTATGAGGAAAAAGATTTGCTTCAGCTGCAGATATCCTTGGGTCCCAGGCCATAGGTGCATGGGAAAGGGAGAGATTCATTATATTGAGGTAGCAGAAGACAGTGTGGACAGTGAGGAGGAGGAGCGGGATAGTGGATCCACTAGTTCATAGGAGGAGTCAGCACCAGCAGAGGAGAAGCCTCCCTGTAGACCACCGACACCGACAGGAGCCCGTCCTCCAGTAGTCCCACAACTGCCAAAACAGGCTAATAGGAGGAAACCAGCAAAGGGAGGTGTCATAGAAACCCTTTTTGGTGTTCCCAGGTATGATACCCTCCGTATCAAAGGGATTATCTAGGGGCAGCAGGAAATTTCCCTGATAGATGGTGGGGCCACCCACAACTTCATGGACGCTTCACTAATATCGAGACGGGCACTTCAAACAAAGGAGTTTGAGGGGTCTGATGTTGCGGTAGCAGATGGCCACACAGTGGAGTGTCTAGATAGAGTTCCAAACTTAGAGATGAAGTTAGGAAACTACACAGTGAGAGACACATTTTATGTGGTTGACATATTGGACACAGATGTGGTGTTAGGAGTTCAGTGGATTATTACCTTGGGAAAAATCACTACCAACTACCAAACCTTGTAAATGGGATTCGGAGATCAAGATAGGAAGAAGGTTGTTCTAAGAGGTATGACGACAGGAGAACCCAAGACAATTTCATCCAAGAGGATGGAAAGGATATTTAGACATGGGGAGGTAGCATATGCCGCAGAATGCTTGATCACTACTCAGAAGGATTCAGAAGGTCGATAACAATACCACATAGAGATCAAGAATTTATTGGGATGAGATCAACAAGTCTTTGAGGCAATTCCACCAGGGAGACCACCTGATAGGGGGTTTGAGCACACCATTGAGTTGGAGGAGGGGGGAAAACCTATGATCACCCCCCCCTATTGTCATCCTAGGAGGTTCAAGGATGAGATAGAGAAGACAATCAAGGAATTGTTGGCGATGGGACACAAAAGACCAAACAACAACCCATTTTCTAATTCAGTTGTCTTAGTTCTAAAGAAGGATGGCACCATGAGGATGTGCATTGATTATCGAGCCTTGAACAAGAAAACCATCAAGAACCGGTACCCTATCCCACACATTGACGAGTTGATGGATGAACTGCATGGGGCAATTTTCTTCTCAAAAATTGATCTATGCTCTGGATATCATCAGATCAGCATCTAAGAGTAGGACATAGAGAAGATGACATTTTCGATGTCATTTTGGACAATTCGAGCTCCTGGTTATGCCATTTGGGCTAACCAATGCACCCACTACATTCCAGTCTTGCATGAATCATATATTTAGGGATCAGTTAAGGAAATCAATCTTGGTTTTCTTCGACGACATATTGATCTATAGTTGGTCATGGCAAGAGCATATGAGGCACCTGGATGAGGTATTCAGCATCATGGAGGCACAGTCATTATATGTCAAAGAGTCCAAGTGAAAGTTCGGTATGACAGAGCTGCTTTACTTAGGCCACATCATCAGTGCACAGGGGGTACATGTGCACCAAGAGAAGATTATGACCATTCTAGATTGGTCAACGCCCAAGAACATGACAGAATTAAGGAGCTTCTTCGGGCTGTGCAGCTATTACAGGCGATTCATCCGAGGTTTTTCTCAGCTTGGAGCACTGCTGATAGATATTACCAAGCATGGGGCCTTCATATGGATCGATAAATCACAGGAATCCTTTGATCACATGAAGGAATTCATGGGCACTTGTCCAGTGTTGGCACTACCAGACTTCACCTTACCATTTATACTAGAGTGTGATGCATCTGGCGAAGGGATCAGTGTAGTTTTGATGCAGGGAGGACACCCCATTGTATTCGAGAGCCGAAATCTTAGTCAACCTGAGAGGTTGTACTCCATTTATGACAAGGAAATGTTGGCAATCATGCATGCCTTGACCAAGTTCAGACAATATTTGGTGGGCAGCAAATTCATGGTCAAGACCGATCACAACAGTTTGAAGTATTTCCTTGAGCAGAAGGACCTTAGTGAGCACCAACTGAAATGGGTGACAAAGGTATAGGTACTCTACTTTGACATAGAGTATGTCAAGGGGAAGAAGAACATTGTCCCAAATGCAGTATCAAGGAGACCTGCGACATGTTCTTTGATGGAGATTTCAACAGATTGGAAATCCCACTTATTAGTGGAATATTCCAAGAACAAGTTCGCTTGTGAGGTGATGGATGGGAAGATACAGGATGACCGGTATCGGGTCATTGACGATGTCATATTTTTAAAGGATAGAGTCTACTTGGTGCCAGATTCATGGCTTAAGAAGAAGATCCTCACAACAGTTCATGATTCACCTCTAGCAGGCCATCAGGGGTTTTTCAAAACCTACAGACAGATCAGAGAGAGGTTCTCATGGAAGGGCCTCAAACAAGGCGTTATGAGACACGTCAGTGAGTGTGTGACTTGCCAGCAGAACAAGTCAAAGCATGCTCTTCCAGCAGGGATACTTCAACCACTCCCCATTCCAAAGAAAAAATGGGAGAGTATATTTATGAACTTCATCACCGGTCTACCCAAGGTCCAAGGTAAGGACTGTATCTATGTAGTGGTCGATAGATTGACCAAGTTTTCTCACTTCTATGCCATACCAATAGAGTACAACGAGGTTCAGGTAGCCGAGATTTTCTTCAGGGAATTCTTCAGACTTCATGGGTTGCCGAAGAACATCGTCGTTGACAGGGACAGTCAGTTCATAGGGACATTTTGGAGAGATTTGTTTCAGTTGGTGGGGATAGAGTTGACACCTAGAACCAACTATCACCCTCAAACAGATGGGCAAACCGATATTGTCAACAAGTGGGTTGAAGGGTATTTGAGGAACTATGTAGGAGGATAGCAGAGAACGTGGGTAAAGTGGTTACATTTAGGAGAACATTGCTACAACACCACCTTCCAAATGTCCATTGGTATGACACCCTTCCGAGCATTGTACGGATATGATTCTCCCACTTTGGTAGACTTGGTCTTTGGGGAGAATAGAGCTCCCAAGGCCAAGGATTGGATCATAGAGAGTCAGGAGATTCTCAGGTTGTTGAAAGAGAACCTACAGACAACGCAAAACCGATAGAAGATAAGTGCGGACAGGCATAGGATAGAGCGCAGCTTTGAGGTTGGAGATTTGGTTTTCTTGAGACTCCAACCCTACAGATAGTCATCTCTAAAGAAGAGTGGGGCCGAGAAGCTCAAGCCCAGATTTTATGGTCCTTACAGGATCATGCATCGAGTAGGCAAGGTTTCTTACGAGCTAGAGCTTCCAGAGGGGAGCAATATTCATAACATGTTCCACGTGTCTTGCCTCAAAAAGGTAGTGGGAAAATTCATTAACACATCAGAGGAGCTTCCCCCGTTGGATGAGGAGGGACAGTTGGAGTTAGTTACAGAGAAGGTTTTGGAGTTCCGGGAGCAGAAAATAAGGAGCAGAGTCATAAGAGAGTGTTTGATTAGATGGAGAGGGATTCCAGTAGAGGATGCTACTTGGGAGAGTGAGAAGGTGTTGCAACACCCTGGACTGGTATTGCTTGAGGACAAGCAATTTCGGGAAGGGAGGACTGTAATGTCCCTTTCCAAATAGGAGCTCTAGAAGAGGAGGCTTAATGGTCTAAACCGCCCCGTTAGACTATAGCCAGGGCCAAAGAGGGGTAAACAGGGTTACTAGAGGTCACTCCAGTCATAGGTGTTATATTCAGAAAGTGACATTGAGCTAAAAAGGGTTAAAGGTGCTTTTAAGTCATTATGAGCTAAAAATAGAAGTCAACAGTGAATTAGAGTTTCAACAGTGATTTAGGGTTTTGGAAGTCAACAACGAATTAGGGTTTCAACATGATTTAGGGTTTTGGAAATCAAGAGAGAATTAGGGTTTAGCATGATTTAGGGTTTTGGAAAGCTATAAAAGAAGGGTCAGTGACCTAATTCATCATTATGCAGATTACGACTTGTCATTGAGGAGAAGAGGCACATATCAAGAGAGACAGTTCAATGTATTCCAGGAGGAAGACACCAGTTGGCTGATTTCAGTGTTGAAATGCACACCCTAGTCACCGAGAAGATCATCCAGTTCTTCCATCATTCTTCATTGATTCCGCAGTGCTCCCATATTTTGGGTATTATCTTTTAGTTTCTTATTTGTATTCTGGCTAAGATCCTTTTGTCTTTTGATCTAGCCGAGTGTTGTTATTTTATTCAGCCGCAGTGCTTATTTATATTCCAGCTAAGATCCTTTGTATGTTGATCTAGTCGAGTATTGTCAGTTATTCAGCCGCATTCGACCATTTTGTAATCCACAGAGATATCATAATACAAAATTTGCAATCCTTTGTCACGTTTATTATTTGTATGATCATTTATATGTTGTAAACCTTTGATCCTACACACAAATTAGCAGGGTTTCCTAGACTAGCCAAGTCAGGAACATTACAGTGGTATCAAAGCTTTAGTCCTCCAGCTTGTGACTAAAGACAATGAGTGCAGTAGAAGACCCAGAGGGACATGAACACATAGGTGATGAATATTTCACTTACAACAGGCATCGGGAAAGAAGGCATAGGCCTGATTTTCCCCCTTTTCCTCCTAGCTCAGAGGAAGAAGAAGAGGCACACAGAGAAGCAGAGAGAAGGGCAGAGCGTGAGGCTGAGCACGAGGTAGAGAGGATGCTAGGAGATAGATATGAGAGACCAAAGGGCAGTGTCAAGGCCCCCTTAGATCTAGAGGTATCTTTCATGCAGGTTATCAATGATATGTTAGCTAGTCAATGAACCATGCCTCAGTCATTGGCACAGGTGGTTGATAGATTGGCTAGAGTGGGCACCCCAGATACACAAGTCCCACATGCAGTACAGGGGAACTCAGGAGCAAGCAGTAGACCTCAATCACCCTCTCACACATACGCCTCTACAAGAAGGATTCACAGACCCTTGTTTCCCAGTTTCCATAGGGCACCCCTAGTAGCAGCACTGTCACTGATACCACAGAGGCCACCCACTCATGTTGACAACATTGCAGAGTATAGTAGGGAGGACGCAACATTGGGTTGTGACTTCCATCAGGACATGACCCTAGTCGAGTACTGTGGACTCAAACTCAGGAACCTCCCCAGAGAGCCATAGAGGGGAGGACCACAATAGCAGCAGGGGCATAACCTTGATTTCATCTGAAAAGTTGGGAAACTTGCCATCCCTTCTTTCGACGGATCGTCCAAATACACCGCTAGAGCTTGGGTACAGAAGCTAAACACGTATTACAAGCTCAACCAGATGACTTAGACAAAGGCCATCAATTTTGTGACCTTACACTTGGAGGGTGAGGCACACGAGTGGTGATACAATGGATTGGTGACATTGGGTCACAGTCGCATCATCTCCTATAGGGAGTTTATAGATAGGCTCATGGACAGGTTATATAGGAAGGATCCCAAGATACACTTCAGGGATCTAGCCCAATTGAGACAAACTAGCATAGCAGAGGCATTCATCATAGAGTTTCATCGGGTATTCGTGGCAGTGATAGATATATCAGAGCCCAGGCTAATCATGTTATTCAAAGAAGGACTCACAGATCCTTTGAAAGAATGGGTGAAGGCATACAGGCCTCCCACTTTCCTTCAAACTTTGTTGCTCCAACAAATTTGAGTTGTTTGTTGCAAGTGAGCCCCGAAGTTTCGAAGTCACGGAATGAATCTACACCATATATCAGTGGATGAGTGTGAGTCATTGGATCCCTGACTAGTTCAACGATTCAGCACGCGAGGTAAATTTTGTCATTGTTGCACAGAGTGGAGAATCTCCTGAAGTCTAGAGTTAATCCCGACCATCAACTGACGGGTAAACATGGACCATAGATTTTCGAGTTGTTCGGAATTCGACTATTCGGAAAGTTTTAGGTGAAAATTGTTTTGGCGTCAGAAAACTCCTGAAGCCCAGAACCTAGGAGTCTTTCTTAGTCTTAGATTGTGCCAAGGAGTGTGGACCATTGATCCCTGAACTCTTCAAGAGTTCGTCAATTCGTTTATTCTGGGAGAAGTTTGTTGGTTGAATTTGGAGCAGAGAAGAGTCCCAAATTTCTGGAGCACCAAAATAAACACTTCCAAACCAAGCCCTAGGTTTTAGGCTCGAGGTCACGAACTTCACGCAGTGTTGGAAATGAAAAATTCATGTCGTAAGAGTTTAAGGGTTTTTCAAGGACCCGAGAGGCACTTTGTGTCCTGTGTAGTTCGATCCTAGACCAGGAGGTCACGCACACCCATAGGGGGTTTGCATCAAGTGGTATCAGAGCAATAATAAGCTCTGTGAGAAGAAGTATTTGAAACCATGCCATCAAGGAGACGCAAGGAGAGACCTGTAGTCAATGCAGCTATGGGGGAGGAAATTAGACAACTTCGTGCAAGGCTGGATGCCATGGAAACGACATAAAGGAGAGAACTAGAAATTGGTGATGTTAATGATGTTGAAAGTGAAAATCTAGAAGAAGAAGAAGTTGTAAGAGAAGAAGAAGCAGAGGAGTGATTGTTGAGAGTTGTTATCAAGCTAGGAACCAGAGCAAAGATGGAAGTTTCAATGTATGAAGGTAATTTGAATGTATAATAATTGCTTGACTAGATAAGTTCTTTAGACAAGTACTTTGATTATGAGGAGATTGATGATGAGAAGAAATTAAAGTATGCAGTGACTAGGTTGAAGGGACATGCAGTTTTATGGTGGGATGACTTTCAAGTTGATAGAAGGAGGAAATTTAAGACCAATATTAAAAGTTGGGATAGAATGGTAGCTAAGCTCAAGGATAAATTCATACCCAAATATTATCAGCTGAATCTTTTTAGAAGGCTGCAAAATCTAAGACAGAAAGGTTTTTCAGTGAAGGAGTATACTGAAGAATTTTATAAGTTGAATATAAGCACAGGACATGGGGAAAATGATTAAGAAAAAGTTGTTAGGTATATTAATGGATTGAGTTATGAAATCCAAGTTATATTAGTATGATAAATATGAGGACTATAGAAGATGCTTACCAGGTAGCCCTGAAGGAAGAAGAAAAATTGGCAAGAAAGAAAAATCAAAATAACAGAGGGAAGAGTCCTAACAGAGGAAAAGAAACCACCAGAGAAAAGTTACAGAGATCCAAGGGGGAAGCTGGAGGATCTAACAATTAGAAATATAGAGGAGTAAGTTCTATAGGAGGATACTCTAAAGGAAGGAATCCTTTTCCAAGAGGTAGAAGAAGAGGTAGAGGAGGAGAAGTCAAGTGTTATGCTTGTGGGAAAACAAGGCACATGTCTTGGGAATGTCCCGAAAATAAGAATGCAGGAGTTAGATAATCTCACATTTATGAGGCACAACAGAGGAATGTGGAGACAGAGAAGAAATCATAAGCAAGTGAAGAAACAAGGTCACTCATGATGACGAAATCTCTTGTGAAGTCAGAAAAATAGGTACGAGAACCAGTCCAAAGAAATAGTTTATTCATAACTACTTGCAATACCAAAGACAAAGTATGAAAGGTGATCATAGATAGTGGGAGAACTGAAAATTTAGTATCCACTGAGATGGTGGAAAATATAAAGTTGGAGATGAAAACACATCCAATTCCATACAGGGTGTCTTGGTTGCAAAAAGGACATCAAGTTATGGTAAGTAATGTTGGCACAAGTTTGATCAGACCAGGGTCCTTCTCAAGTTACGAAAAAAAGGTATCAAGTAGTCTACAGTGTTGACATTTTCATCTCCTCCGGAGAGAAGAAGTCTCACCCGAAGCTCTGATGAGACAAATAGATAGGGAAGGGAAAGGAAAAGACTTAGGAGAATTCGCAGAACCTTCAAGATTCATCCTGACCTTGCACCAGACATCTAACTACCAGACAGATATGAGCTCATGTGTGCAAGAATTGAACCTACTTATGTTATGAACAAGTAATTAAACACAGATCCATCATGTGGAACTTATAAGCCATAAAGAAGTATTGTAATGTATAAGAAAAACATAGAAAGACACAACATATTTTGAAAATTTAGATCATTTTTCATATTATCTTCAAATATTTCTTCATTTACAAACTCAGAGACACACAATAGTGCTCTGTTATAGACTCTTGTCTCTTGACTCATGTCGCAGAGCTCAAACTCTCAAAATGTTGTACCGATTACATTACAGACTCAAAACCCGACTTGACCCAACTGACAAGAACTATGAAATCAACCTAACAGTAAGGGAAGGATCAAGCTGAACACAATCACAATTCAGTCTAACAATAGCAACAACAGCTAACCCCTTTACAATCATATTCCTCCCTATATATAAGATAATTTGTGTCTTTTGTGTTTGGCTTGCATGCTTTATTGTTCTATTGCAACCATTTTTTCTTTGTTGGCGTTGCGTTATCCTTTCCACAATTGATTTTTGTTGTTGTCCAGCTTCTTATAAGGCTTGCACACTCATACTAGGCCAAAACTTGCACAATTCCTTATCCCAAAAATGAAGTGCCCAACAGGCTCCGACCACAAACCTTGACTCACCCTCAAGTCATGTGCTTGATTCTTTCACAGCTTCCAAGAGAAATTGTTGTTTTCCCATGTCCTCCTTCTCTTCTTTATTTTGCTCTTTCGTTTGTGCTTTCTCTTCTTTTATATATTCAAATGAAGGGCCCAACTCTGGGACCAACTCCAAGGCCCGCTTCTTCACTACTTGGAAACTTCCAACTCTATCCTGCCACTTTCGGGCAAGGAGCGATGCCTCTGCTACGAACTATTGGGTTGTCTTCATAATACATCCCTTTGGTTTTGATGCGACCAATGAGTTCCAATCAGAATCTATTGTTGCATCAACTTGATGCATATACATGTACACTGACTGAATGATAGGCCAAAATTCACGTAATTCCTTCTTTGCTATGAATTGTGCCTCAAAGAGGGCGTTCAATTCATTGTCCACCTACTAGATCTGGTAAAACTTCTGTTGTTTCTCCAACGGATCCATCGTGGTCGCAACTTCTCCATTCAACACATGGATTTTGGTGTGCACGTCCTCCAAGATATGGTTATTTCTAGCGATGATGCCCATACAATCGCTAACTTCCCTGAAAATATTTGTGCACTCAGTTGTGTTCTCATGTAGTGCTACTCAGGCATTGTTTCCTTCCAGTACTGTATTCTCCATTTTCTCCTGTAGTTTCTGAGGTTGTTGCTCTGCTTCTTGCTGAGTTTTCCACAACTGCACTTCCATATGCTCAGCGCGAGTGGCCAATTGTGTCCACGCTCCTTGGAGCATCTCAATCTGATGCTCTAGCTCTCTTGCATCGCTAGCTTTAGGAAATTGGTGTATGACCTTCTAAATCTCCAGTCAGGCTTCAACAAGCCTTTTCTACACTCTTTCGAGTCTGCGCTCAACTTGGATCTTTTCATGTGCTTCTTGTGTCCTACATCCTTGTGCAAGGATCACTTCATCCCTTGCATATTTGGAAGACCTCTTGGCCTCATGGATCCTCTACTCTAGTTTATCAGTGGATGCTCTGATCATTCCAACCAAGTGTGTTGTTGGCCACTATGCAAGGTTAGCAGGAGATGGTGCTAAGTTGTTGGGTGCTCGAGTCTGTAGTGGAAGTCCACTGGCTGCTGAGTGTTTCGAGGGAGTCTCTACTTCCTCCTCCCTTACGGATGGTCTTGGCGCCAACCTTAACCTCAAATATGAAGGCCAAAGTGTCAGAACCTCTATTCTGGCCAGGTAGAGTTGCAACAACTATGCGCATTGCAGAGGGTTTTGGAAAACTAGCTCCATCTGTTCCTGCATGGATGTTGTGCTCTGTCCAGATGTTGACTCTGGTTCCTTTTGAACCTCTGGTATCTCCTGCCTATTTCTTGCATCTTCTTCCTTCTTTGCACTTTCTTGTGCATCCTCAACCTTGGTCGTTGATGGGATGTGTTCGGTACTTTGAGCTTGCAGTTCCTCCACTGTTTGGGTGTTATTTTTCTGCTAGTCCTGGGTGTCTAGGTTCATACCAGTCAGCTCCAAGCTCTACTCTGGTACTTCGAGGTTTGGTCTAGAAACTTCTGGTCTCAGCTCAAGCAAATCCTAGGTTTTTTCTGGTATTTCTCACTCTGCTTGTTCTGGGGGATTGAGTTGCATCAGATCTGGATCTATGGTTTGGGGTGGACTGGTGGTTTCTGGGGGTGGTGACTGGGGATATGGTGATGGGGGGTGCTCGATGATGATGGTGGATGGAAAGATGTTAGGCTCGGGGTCATCCTGAATATGGATGATGGGGGTTTCTCTGACCGCTGAACGAGTGTGGGGGACGATGGATGAAAGGGGTTGGGGATTCAGAACTTCACCTAGCGAGACCCTGGTTCTGAACTTCTTCTCCATTGGTTCAATAATGAACACAACACTCAGGATCTTGTTGACGTCCTCACCTGTCAACATGGCTTTATCTGGAAGCTATGAAAATATTGGCAACATTATTTTCTTACGTTCCAATGGTTGCGTCTCCTCCTCCTCCTTAGAGTCTGACTATGCTGGAGATTATTTATTTTGTGGCTCTGAGCCTGAGCTCGGTCCTACACCTGCTTCATTGCCTTTATTCTTCAGTAGCTCGACAGGTAGAATATAGTGCATCCCTGACTTGCGCGGGTTGCGTTTAACTCCTAGCCATGACATTACCTATTTTTCGAAGGCCTCTTCATCTAGGTAGAATGACAACATCCTCGAATGGAATTATTCCCTTCTAACATGCCTCAACCATACACATGTATGATGTCAGTTCATGATGAAAGCAATGTTCCTTGTGTTGCAGTTGAGGATTTCCTGTGGAATGTGTAGCCTTTGTGTTGCATCTATCAGCCTATTGTACCTCTTAGAGAATGCTACGGTTTTTAAAGATGTATTCTCTGAATCTATCCTAGACTGCCAGGGCTCAAACATCTTCGCAAGGAACCCCTTGTCCACTAGCGTGGATGGTCTTCCCACAAGTGGATTCCACTTGAACATTGTGAATTCAATCAATAGATATCCATAGATGAAGGTTCCTCCCTTCTCCTGGGATTCTTTGCAAGCCACTAGTAGTTCCTCCAGAAGGTAACTACACCAGTTGAATACAGTGCCATTGGCGCAAAAGTATGCTACTCACAATGCATCTAGCGTGCATTTTACCTTGTAATATGACCTCATAACCTTGTTGGCTATGATGTAACAGTTGGTCCTAACTGTCTCTGGTAGTATGGGGTCAATTTTTTATGTGNCCCCCTGAGTGTGGAATATTTCATAGAGGTTGGGCTCTCCTTTCTTTTTGTCGTGCTTACCAGGACCCTGGAATCCTTTCGACACATCCTTGCCTTCAATGGACAGTCTATTAAGCTGATGGATGTCTTCAACATGGATTGGGTACCGCCTATCCAACTAGAGCCTTCAGTCATGCACCCTGCTGATCAGGAATTTGGTGCACCGTCCAACATCACCAATGGTACCGAATACTGGCAGGTCTTTGAGGTTCATGATAGTTGAGTTGAATAAGTTGACAAATTCTAGTTTTGGCATGAATTGCATGCCTCCCAACTCATATGGAGCCATATACCAAAATACGTCTATTTTCATTTAGGGGAACAAGACTGGATCTGTTAAGTCAAGATCAAGGAACTTGACCTGCTCCACCTTCCCCTTGAGATCACCCATGACCTCGACTCGGGGTTCACAGGGCTCATCTGGTACTACATATTTAGACATGGCTCTTTGACTTCCTGTGGCTCTCGACATTGTGGATTCTAAGTTATCACAAATTCTGCGGCGAGCTAAGGATTAGGGATCACAACTATGGGTTTCTCAATTGCACGGGCTTGCTCACTCTATATAATTCAAAAATTTCTAAGTTCTTTGAAAATGAGGCGTTCTACGGCGAGTTCTCAAAGCCTTATACTCAAGCTTAGCGGGAAAATTTAGCAATAATTGTTCTTCATCATGACCATATGGACACAAATTAGATCTGAGTTGTTCGACGGTACATGTTAACGGGGTAAATCATATCGGGTGATTCTGGCATTTACTTGTGCGAGTTGGATAGGGACATGGTCGGTTTCATACCTTTTCGTTTGACGGGTGGTAATCTCGGCGTGAATACCGATGGGATCTTCGTGTATGGTGGTTTTATGGCTTAACTGAATTCAGAGGGGGTACCATAATGGCAATAAAGGTTGTGACTAGAATGGGTTCGTGTGGCACATGGACTCAGATCGTATTAGGATTCATTCTTCCTCCGACCACAAAGGGGTCCCCGTCATATTAATGATTATCATTAATGGATTCTTTACACTTTTGATCCTGCGCTGCTGAGTAAGCAATTATACATCAAATGACACTTAAATAGAAAAGGAAATGAATTATATGTCGCAGCGCAATAATTCGCATGTCGACTTTATTTACTGAATTTACAAAAATTCCAGAAAAACTCAAATTTAACTATTATACATGTTGTTTCAGACTAGAGTGATAGTCCATTTAGCTCAATTCTGAGATATATAGGGCTTCAGGTGAGTGCCATTCACCCATCCTTGCCACAATGTACCATCCAGTTGCACAAGTCCGAGTGATCCTGAAGGTTGGATCTCCATAATTATGAATGGTCCCAACCAATGCATGTGCAACTTCCCAGGATGCTTCTAGTACCGACTATCATAGAGTAGAACCATGTCTCCTTGTGCAAATAATTTAGTCTTAATGTGCCTTTCATGCCAATATTTTTTCCTTTCTTTCTCAACCGATTGATGGAAGTCTACTAAAAAACTGGTCTCTTCAAGTTCTTGTAACTCCATGAATCTTTGCGCAACTAATTCTTCCTCCGACATATGTGTGATTTGTGCAATGTACAAACTTGGATTGATGAATTCTGTAGGAACCACTGCCTCTTTCCCATAAACTATCTGGAACGACGTGTACCTATGGATTTTCTTTGTGGTTTTCCTATAAGACCATAGTACTATTGGAACTCTGTCATCCCAATCTTCCTGATTTGCGCAACAAACCTTTGTTAACCCTCTCTCCAGAATCTTGTTGAGTGCTTCTACTATTCCATTGGCCTGCAAGTGGTCAGGGTTGCTTTTGTGATGTTGGATCAGGAACTCTGTTGTAATATTTTCTATAGTGCTACTAATGAAATGAGGTCCCTGTTCACTAGTTAGGCTCCTCAGAAATCCAAATCAAGTGATGATATTATCAAAGGTGAACCTAGCAGCAGTATCAGTCAAACATTTCTGAACAGATGTTGCCTCAGCCCAACGTGTAAGGTAGTCAGTTGCAGTAATGATGTACCTCTCCTTTGAATTTTTAGCTATGGGGTTGATCAGTCAACTGAAATCAACTACCCACTTCTCAAATTCATGTAGAGCTTGAATTGGTTGAAGTGGTAATTCATCTCATCATGACGGCTTACCCACTCTTTGAAAAACATCACATGATCTAGCATATACCTTTTCATCTTTGAAGAGCATCACCCTCCAAAGTCCAGCTTGGAGAACTTTCTGCATAGTGGCCTTTCCTCCTACAGGGCCTCTCGTGACTCCATTGTGGCACTCCCTTAATATATCCTTCCTTTCATGATCCAAGACCCATCTTCTGAGGATACTATCTAGTCCCAATTTATACAATTGTCCTCAATCAACTAGTAATCAATTGCTCTAAAATCCATATGGCATTTTTGGGTTGTAGAATATGATTCTGGGCAGGCCCCTGTACTTAAGAAGACTGCTATGTCCTCCAGGTACTCGGGTATGGCCTCAATACGAAACAAGTCTACATCTAGGAGTTGATCATCAAATGCTTTGCCACTTTCCCTTGACTCTAATCTGGACAGGTGATTAGTTCCTACGTTGCATCTTCCAGGCTTAATAAATACTTCAAACAAAAATTTATGAAATAATAGCAACCATCTACAAATTCTCCTTTCCAACATAGGTTTGTTAACTAGATATTTCAATGTAGAATGATAAGTAAAAAACTTGAAATGAGAGACTAACAAATAATGTCTAAATTTCTGCAAAGCATAAATCATGGCTAAACCCTCCCTTTCTGTCGTTGTGTAGTTGCACTCAACTTGTGACAACTTTCAGCTCACAAAATAGATAGGATGATCCATGGCTCCATCTTCAGGTTGCGCTAAGATATCTCCTAAGGAAATACCTGAAGCATCTAAGTGTACATGGAAATCCTTTTCCCAGTTTGGGAATATCAAAATCGGTGTTGTGTTAAGCTTCTCCTTTAGGGTCTCAAATGCTTTATCACATTCTGGAGTCCATTGGAACATTTCAGCTTTTTTCAGTATATTTTCCAGAGGTGCAGTAATGTTTGCATATCTTCTGATGAACCTGCGATAGTACCTTATGTGTCCCAACGTGGAGAGAGACTGCTTAGCACTCGTAGGTGGTGGCATGTTCACAATAATCGCAAATTTGGCTAGGTCCACCAATACTCCTTCCCAGCATACTATGTGGCCTAAAAAATTCCCATGTGGTACATAGAAGATACACTTTATGAGATTCAATGATATCTTCAATTCTCTTGATCTTTCAAACACCAAACGTAATAGTGTACGTGTTCCTTGAGAAAACTATATATCCAATCATCCATATAGACTTCTATAAAATTGTGAATGAACTCTCTAAAAGTTGCTATTACAATCCTGGAGAAAACTACAGGGGAATTCTTTAAACCAAATGGCATCACATTGTATGTGAAAGATCCCTATTCTGTTATAAATGTGGTCTTCTTTTTGTCCTCTTCGGAAATCGCGACTTGGTGGTATCATGAAAATCCATCTGTGAATGAGTATGCTCCCTTACCTGCAACCTATTCTAGCACCTCATCAGTAAAAGGTGTTGGGAAAGGGTCATGCACACATGTAGAGTTAAGGCTTCTATAGTCTACACAGACCCTGATATCTTTTGTGCCTTTCCTACTTTAGATGACTATTGGGCTAACCCATTCTACTTCTTCCACTGCAAAAATAAGTCATGCTTCCAACATCTTGTCTATCTAATTCTTAACCTTCTCTTTTACTCTAGGGTTAAGATAGTATGGTCTATGCCTCACAGGATTGGATCCTGGTTTTAATTCGATTTTCATTTCTCCCATAACTCCTTTGATTCCCTTTAACTATGAAAAAGTCTTTGGGAACAAATCCTCATATTCCCACAACAAACTCTATATTTCTTGCCTAGTTTTCTCATCCCAGTAGTCTCCCACCATAGCTATATTAGGTTTCTATGTGGTCCCTATGTTGACTTTTCACAACTTTAATGGGTGATTGTAGGAACTATCACTCTGACTAGGTATGGTGTTCTGGATTTCTTTGTTCCCTTCTGTCTCTTTGATGGGCAGCTTTCTCAATTTCTCTAAATCATCTGGTCTTTCTGAATCCCTGCTAATCTTATAGAATTCTATGGGCTTCATGATTGAGGTTAGGTGAAGATTAGTCTGAATTTATTGGCTGTGTCTTGCACATACCGCTAGGTTGGACTTATGATTACTGTTATCTATAAAAAAAAACCCTTTAATCTTTTGCAAGACTACTTCAAGCTTAGGGTACTTACTTTTAAACGAGAAACCATTGCAAAAATGAGCTACCAATGTATGCCAGTCGTTGGTTTGTCTTTTGGTTTCCTCGTGTATGAACCAAGCTTTCAGGATTGGACCTGGAGAGTGGGGAAATACCTGAAACCAAATGCGAGAGGGTATTTCTGAAACTTTCCATTGTGTCACTCATTGTTCAATATGCACTTTAGGATCAGATTCTTTGTTGAACAGTTGTGCAACTTGGAGATCTGTTTGCATCTTTCATTCCAGCTACTCCTTATTCGGAAACCTATACTTGATAGCTTGCTTCACATTGTACCAATCTCTGAGTAAGGATTTATGATTGGCCCACCATCTGGCAGGGGTGTCCTGGAGAGCTACATCTAGTACTAAGATCCTTAGATCCTCTACTACCTTTTCCCCCATGTTGAGAAGAAAACTATTGAGTCCTGAGGTACCATCATATACTGGATGTTATCTAATTGAGGTCCTAACCCATATGGTTGCTCTGACAATTGCGCATCTCCTTGAGAATTTTTCGTACGAGCCTTGCTGCCAACTGTCAAAAGCCAATTCAAAATCTTCGTCTACTGATTGTATACTCCTCCAACTTATTGATCCATCAGCAGTAGGATTTATATAATCATCTCTTGTTCCTATTGTTACCATGTACAAATGATTCAAGTCTTCTCCCTCCATATTATTGTTTGTTGGCTCTGTATATATGGGCCCCACATAAGGATCCAAGGGTTGAACTACCTTGATTCCATTAGCCTCAAAGGTCATGGTGTCTTTCTTTAAGTCAATTACTGCATAATTGTCATAGGCCCAATCAATTCTAAGTAGTACAGGGTAAGTTTCCTTATTCCCCATGATCTCAATCACTTTAAAGTCGACTAATTGAAACCAAAGTTCAACTACATTTTGAGGTTGCTCAGGTTGTCTCGATGTGACTGTAGGGTTTCTAGGTGCAGGGGGTGAAGCAAGAACTTGCACAATCTTAGGGTAAACAATAGGTTGTGGGGGTTTCTCTTGCATCTCAAGGATAATATATTCTAAAATACTTCTATGGAATTTTTAAACAATAACTTTTGTTTTAGAGGGTCATACATATCTTCTTTAGGTGTTTCTTTATGGATCTGAGGTAAAGTGTTAGCGTCATCTCGTATCTTTGCTCCTCCTCGAGTAACGATATTGTTGGTAAATTTTCCTTTACTAAATCTCTTTATTTCTGAACTGATGAGGTTAGTTCCTCGTTATCATACCCGATCTTTCCATTTTGCAATTAGTTCTGGCAGTCTTCAGTTTCATGCCCATTGGTTCTACAGTGAAAGCACCATGGTCGCCTTGGATGAGGATAGTCTCTAGCCATGTGGACTTGCTCATCACAGTTATAACATCTTCTTGGCCCTCTTCCCCCGATCCTTCCTCCTCTGAAGTCTCCTCCATCTCCACCTCCTAAACCTCTTTATGGCCCCTGAGGGTATTCATTCACCATGAATGTTGTTCGGTCCAACCTGCCTACAAGTGCGTCCAATGCTCTACATTGATTGGCAGTATGTGTGGTAGATGCACAGAACTCACAGTGTACTTTATTTGGTATTGTCAGATATTTATGCATAATGGGGCACTGTCTTGGCCCATGCCCATGGATTCGGCAGATATCACAATACTCAACTGTTGGTGCTGCTTGGCTCCCTGGAAAAGCATTGTTAGAAAAACAGGACCGCGGAGCAATAAAATAAAACAAATGCAGAAACAAAACACAGAAGACACACAATACAAGAGAAACACAGATTTACGTGGTTCACCTAGTGTGGGCTACGTCCACCAGAGAAATTGCCAAGTCCTTCCTTTATTATTATCCAACAAATGAAGGGATACAACCTACAGCAAAACCCGTTGTAACTTCCTCTTCTTTCTCTCACAGTCTCCTCTCTTAGAATACAATATTCACACTCATACATAGCCGCAATACATTTCCCTCATAAAAGAGGGTTGCCTTCTAGGGAAAAAAAACCTAACATAATCTCTATCGTTAGATCTGTGACCTTATAATGAATGGTCCATATTTACAATGAAATTACAATATACTTTTATAAGGAAATTTTTGCTTCTGGGGCTTCGCCCCCGAACCCCCGCTGGGGGCCCGCTTGCCCCTAGACCCCCCAGTCGGGGGGATGGACCCCGCAGAGGGGGTACCCCCCCTCTGCACTCCCCCACGTGGAAGAGTGTACATACTTCTGGGGTGTAAATACTTCATGGGGTATAGACACGGCTAAAAGCAAGGACCTTTGAATCAGGAAGATAATCAGGCTCCACAACCAACAATCTCCCACTTGGAGACTGATCTCAACAAATCCACCGCTGCTGCATATGCTAGACTCTGAACCTTCTTGGACATGGAAAATTTATCATCTTCATATTCATTCTTGAAGACCAACTGAAACTGAGCAAGAACTCAATTTCTCCCTGGTTACTCCCTTTGTTAACATGTCTGCAGGATTCTGGCTAGTGTGTATCTTTTCCATCTTCAATTGTCCATCTTCCAAGGCAGATCGTATGAAG